>JANIEQ010000576.1:0-10326 GCA_024708375.1 Oxalis stricta | reverse complement strand
TACTAACCTAAACTTTAAAAAATGTGCAACTCCAAAATACATTATATTTTTAAAAAACGTAAATCATGACAATTTTAATCAATAATTTTTATTTAGATTAATTTAAATGAATCTAAAAATATAAAACATCATACTACTACTTTATAATATTTTGAATATTGTTTCTTTTTATAATTATATTTGAATATTTTTAATAAACTAGTAGTATTACTACAATCAAAAGGACTAATAATTGAGATGATAAAACCATCTAGAATGGAAACGGGTTGTTGATACACTGTCGCTACAAATGCTACAAGATTGTTTTCTCCAGCAGTAAAACAAAACCATCCATTAAGAAACAACTACCACACCTAAGTATTTTACCACCAGAACAAACACAGGCATCCATGCTGAAAAAGAACCAGTAAAGGATGATGATGCTCTGTGTGTCATTATCAGCGTTTTTCCCAATCCTTCAGCTTGCTTCCTTTCGGTTTTTCTATGGGCGCATTCAAAGCAGCCATCTTCGTGTTGTACTTCGCTCTCAAATTATCATTGTATGTCCACCTGTAACACAACCAACCAGTATAGATGTTAGCTCAAAAGGCCAACCATACCTATTGTTAGTTACCTGCTATCCATCCAAATTAATATTATCAAATGAGATATAGGGGGATCGTATATCAGCATGCTAATCTAATTATCCTATGAGAATTTAGGTATTCAGTAAAATTCATGCGAGAATGAAGACTTTAGACATGGCATTTGCAAAAAAATAACTACTTTTTAAGTAATCTGCAAATATAAGCAAACGAAATGAACAAGAAAAGAATATGGTTAGAGAGCAAAAAAACATACGGTGTGTTCCAATCAGTTGTATCTTCTCGGCAACAAGATGTCCCCATTTGACCCTTCCACTACGACCAAAGTGTTTGACTTGCATGACCTTGGGCAATATGGTCTTATCCATTTTATCTTCACCGGTTGGCTCAGAGAAGTCACGAGTGTATATCTCATCGGTTCCCTCATTACCAGACTGGAAGAAAGCACCCCTTGTGGTAGTATTTCTGCATGAATCTCCACTTTTGCTTGGGTGGAGGAGCAGGTTTAGGATTCCTCCTCTCCCATTCTCTCCTCTCATCCTCAGTCATGTTCCTCAACTTCTCTATCTCTTCCTTCTCCTTCACCATTGCATCTCTTTCTTCCCTATCTCTCTTTATCCTCCCGATTTCTCGAATCTTCCAAGCTTCATACTCCTCTGCCTCGTTGATGTCATCATCAGTGTCGACATCCTCAATATTTGCATCCGATTCCATAGACTTGTGAATTTGCTCGTCCTTTTTAATTTCCTCAACAAGAATTTGCCGTGTCTCCACTTTTCTCTCGTCCAGTCTCCTCTTGGCAAGTTCCTCAAGAGCTCTCTCTTCGGCTTCGAGTCGCTCACGCTCAGCTATAGTTTCTCTGTCAGCCTTTCTGAACAAACACTGGCTTGGCCATTGCCTTACCCATCTGTTCCTCTTCAGAATCGGTCTCGTACTCAGACTCTTCCTCATCCTCTTCTTCTTCAACTTCCTCCTCCTCTTCTTCCGGCATGACTGCTTCTTCTTGCTCCCTCTGAAGCATTTTCTCTCTAAGTCGCCGTCTCCTTTCATCATAAGCTTCCTCATCTTCTTCCTCAACATCTTCTTGCCTTCTACTGTCCTCTTCTTCCGCCAAAACAATCTCAGCTTGTCGGATACGTCGATGATCAGCTCTCACTTCTTCACTGATTATCCACTCTCCTCAAACGACGCAGCCTAGGATCGTCTTGATTATTAATATTCAAATCTTCATTTCGAGGGAAAGCTTGTCTCCAACAATTCCTCGTTAGCCATCCTAATATCCCCATCTTCATCGGCATCATCAGCCCACTCCAGGAGCTTTACCAGGCCAATACCTTTTAACCTTAGTTTGCCCAATTCTACCTTTAAGCTTATCCCTAATCGCAATTACAGCGTCACTAACACCAGCCGTGACCGACATCTCTCGCAAACGTAAAAAGCTACAACCCCTTTAACTAAAAAAATCAAAAGAACAAAACTTTAATAATCTAGGAATCATAATACGATAATGAAAATGAAAACCTAAAATTCAAAAATTAGGGTAATAAACATGACACGAGAAGTCGCACAATAAGACGAAATCGAAAAAACATATAATCTGGGAATCAAATCGGACATAAATGTAAAACAAGGAGTGGAATCATACTATTACCAGGACGAATATGGAACGACTGATCGGAGAAGAAGGGTTCTCGGAGAAGAAGAATGACACATTCCCCCAATCGACTATGTTGTTAGTTTTGTTTAAAATAAACTATTTATTCATTTAGTCCCTTGTGTTTTAGATTATTTGTTTAAAAGTCCTTATAATTTAAAATATACCAACGAGGTCACTAGTAGTATTTATTTTTTACTTGTATTCCTATTCAAGAGAGACTGAGGTTAGTTACTACAAACCTTATCAACCCTGTATAGGATTCTACTGCTACATATCTCTCTATATAATCAATCATTGTATAGTTATATTTCTCAAACTTTTTGTTCACGCCGGCCTGCCATGGACACGGGACGATTTCTATGACTCCGACGACTCCTACTCCTACTCCGATGATTCTGATCATGTTTACAAAGTTGTTGAATTCGACGCTGCTGTTGCCCCTAAGCTTACTAATCATACCGTCTTACGCAAAGAGGATATAAAACGAGCACAAGAGGATGATATTTCAAGTGTTTGTGGGGTCCTTTCAATAACAAGAGCAGCAGCAACTACCTTGCTCCGTCATTATAATTGGAGTGTCAGTAGAGTTCACGAGAATGGTTTACTGATGAAGCAAAAGTTAGGGACTCTGTTGGCTTGTTAGACAAGTCATCAGATGCTGTTCGATTCTCCAGGGGCCACGTCACTTGTGGAATCTGTTTCGACTCTTTTCATCGGGATAGGATAGCTTCATGCTAATTGTGAGCATCCATATTGCACTACATGTTGGGGATGTTACATTAGCAAAACTATTGATGACGCCAGTGCTGGATGTTTGTCGCTAAGATGTCCTGATCCGAGTTGCCGTGCTGCTGTTGGACTAGACATGATAAATAAGTTGGCACCTGGTGAAGATTACAAAGAAAAGTACTCTCGTTATCTTATGAGGTCTTATATAGAAGACAACAAAGATCCAAAGTTTAAGTGGTGTCCTGCCCCTGGGTGTGAGAATGCTATTACAATATGTTCCTTCTGTTGATGGTAAAAACTCCGATGTTACCTGCCTATGCTCACATGGATTTTGCTGGAATTGCTCGAGAGGATGCACATCGTCCCGTGGATTGTGCCACAGTAGGGGAGTGGATTGGGAATCACAATGTTGAGTCGTGCAAGCATGAATTGGATCCTAGTTAATTCCAGGCCTTGTCCAAAGTGCAAGCGTCCGATCGAAAAGAACCAGGGATGTATGCATAAGAGGTGCCCGTCCCCATGTGAATTCGAGTTTTGCTGGCTATGCTTCGGTCCATGGTCTGATCATTGTGAAGAGACAGGCGGCTACTATGCTTGTAACAAGTATGAAGCAGCTGCCAGGGAAGGCTTTTGCGATGAATCCGAAAGACAACGAGAGAATGCAAAGAAGTCATTAGATAGATTCAGTCACTACTTTGAACATTGGGCGAGCAACCAATCGTCGAGGCAAAAGGCTCTTTCCGACTTGCAACAAATGCAAAGCAAACATCTCCGTAGGCTGTGTATACAGCTAGGGACCACCCCGTGGAAGCTCAAGTTCCTAACCGAGGCCTGGCTTCAGATTGTTGAATGTAGACGTGTTCTGCAATGGGCCTAGGCATATGGGTATTACCTGCCGCCTGCCGTCGACGGCCACCAGGATAATATGGCCGCCAAGAGACAGCTCTTCGAGTACTTGCAAGGGGAGGCAGAGTCTGGTTTGGAAAGGCTTCATTCATGTGCTGAGAATGAACTCCAAAAGTTCCTTTACGCTGCAAAACCTTCTCCTAAAGAGTTTAATGATTTTCGAGCAAAGCTGATATCGTTGACCAGCGTAACTAGGAAATATTTCGAAAACTTGGTTATGGAGTTAGAGAATGGCCTATGAACCTAATCCTCCTACTAACCTTTTTATTTCATTTTTGAGATATTAATATTCAAATTTAATCTATTTATAATATTTATGAAACTTTTTTTTTATTCCAACATTTTAAGTGGATTGATGGTGATTAGTGAGTGCTTAATTAGTCGATTACACACACTAATCTTTAGAGCTTCAAAGAACATATATAATACAAGGAAGTCATTGTAAACACATTTGCGAACCAAAAAAATATGAACAAAAATGGTTAAGCTAGCAAAACAGATTTGTTCATCAACAGGGTTACAAAATTGTATATAGCACCATGTTAAAACAAAGAAACTACAGATCTCTCATACACAGAGGACGATTAACTCATAACAATCATAAAACGGACCAAAAAAAAAAAGAAAAAAAGAACGATGAATTTAAAGAGAAATGCAGAAAGCCTAAGAATGGATAACCTTGCAGCTTTGGATTAGTGAAGGCTAGCGACTGCCTTAAGGTTATATATATCTAGGGGAGACCACATACTTCTCAAAACGATTTAGATGACAAACAAATATACAAAGAAAGCTCTTCATATGATTCCTTCAAGGAGCATTGCCGCTTTCGCAACGTCACCCTTGATTGCTCTGATAAATAACTTCGCAATCAACCACTGCAACGAGGAAATAGGAGCAGAATAATTGTTATGAAATGTTAATGACCAGCAGAAGATTACATTTCGGACCCAGTGGAGAGTTTTGAGTTGGGAGATAGTTTACCTGACCCAAAGCAATGAGAGGAATGTAAACTTTGCCTCGGTCATTTGCATTTGGCCCATCTATCAACTTCCTGTCAACAACAATAGCGTTCCTGCCATTTGTTGCAATGTCAATGATCTCTTTCACCAGTTTAACAATCCAGACATCACCATTTGGAAGTATCTGCATACAAGAGGAGAGCGATGGAATTAGTTATAGCATTTGACAAACTAATGCCAAATAACAGGGCTAGACTAACCTTTTCATCCTCTGCATTCTGTTTGCATCTCCCACTATTCTCAGCCAAAACAACAGGAATCGAGAATTCTACAAGCATTCGCGATAGAAAAGTTAATGCAAATAGAGCCAAGGAAAATTCCAAACAGATAACATGGCAATGGGCTTAGCTATATGTGAAAGTCAAAGAAAATAGGAATTTCCATGAATCAGTGGGCGACAAATGTCATCTGAAGGATATTGATAAACCTTTTGAGAAGTCAAGAATTATGTTTGTCGGGTAGTTTGGGCAGTCCTAGAGATATTTTGCAACCAAATAAAATGAAAATAACCTCAACTATCTGCACAAGTGTAAGCCAAATGGAAAGTGAACTTTTATCATATCTTGACCCATCAACCGAACAACCCCTTCATTTATTGATGAAGTTTTAAACAAAAAGGTTTGCAGGAGACAGCTGGTGATGGGAAAAGGCTCACTGAAAGACATTAAGCAGAAAAAAGTAGTACAAGTTTCGAAATTGATGCACACATGCATATACCTCAAAATCCTTTTTTCCAAAATCGAGCACCAGTACAAACAGTCTGCAGTATGGCCTCTGATCTTTTAGAACAGAAAAGTTCGTACTCTAAGTTGTCTGGTGGGCAAGTTGTGCATGAGTGAGGACCAGTAAACTCTGCGCCATATTTCTTTGCCAAAACTGTCTGATATAGCTGCAACTATCTGCCTGTCTAACTCCATCCACCCTATATGCATCCAAGCGATCGACATAGAGCATGACATCTATGGCCTTGTTTAACAAAAATCTGTAACAGGATAAGCATACTAAGACAGTCTGAAACGAGATTTCACGAATATCTTAATACAACTCTTAAGAATTCAAAGATGGGTGCATCGAAGTTGGAAATGTAAGAATGTTTGATTCCAGAATGGAATATCAAGAACAAATATCAAATATAAGTATAATTATTTGTCAAATACAGAAGCACTGACCTTTTTATCAACTCAAGAGCCTGGATGACTGACATATCCAGCTTCCACAAGTCCAGGTGTGTCAATAACATTCAAAGTGAAGCCTCCTTGGGTACGTGAAAACCATCACTGGCCTCAGCAGTGCCTCGGACTGAAAATGAAGATGACGTACACATCAATTCATGCACGAAAATTGAAATGTAGGGGGAAGAAAACAACAAGCATGCCTCTAATTATGGTCACAATATCATATTAGATTGGCCACATACCTGGAAATTATTCACAGTGACCGCACGTTCGCCCAATAGTGAATTCACAGTGGATGACTTCCCAACCCCACCTTTTCCCAAAACAAGAATAGTCAAAGAGTCCTTTTCCTGTAATCACACAAAACGATCATTTTCAAAGTTGAGCACTCAATAGCCATATTCAAAATGAAGAAGAATGAAAAACAGGAAACGATACCTCTTGCTTCAACTTTGACATGTATTCCACAAGTTTTTGTTGTGTGGGAGCAGGGAATTGGTTGAACCCAGTCCATTCACAGTAAAGATAGATCCCATGGTTGCCTTCGCATCACATAAACAAATACAAAAGTCAAAGCACTAATAAAATTGCAAATGGGCAGATTATAATCCAACAAATGTATCCAAAAACTGCCAAATTTACTTGTCCAATTGACAAGAACAATTAATAAGTACAGCCTGATTAAGAAGCTTAACCCCATTTTAAAAACTCCCCCACCACAATTCAACTAACAAAAGAGCATAATATACGAAGATTATAATGATTGGTAACAGAAAGAACTAACCATGGCGATAATATACGAAGAGAGAAAGAACTTAGATGAAGAGAAACAAAATTGCAGGTGAATTGAGAAGACAAACCCTACAAAGGTTTTCTCTCTAACTTGTCTTATTACAGAGATAAGCCCTGGCAAATGCAAGTTATCAGATCTTGGGTCGGGTCTTACCCACCCGTTAAACAGATAGATGACGAACTATAAAAATGTTTTATTTTCCCCTTAACCTATACAACAAAGTTCAATCAAGTAGTCCAAAATTAAGTTTGGTTCAATCGAGTATCTGAACTTACAATGGGGCAAATATAGCCCTTTTTTGGTCTGCGATTTATGTTTTGATCGAAATAGAGATGCACGATAGAATATCGATATTACCGATATTTTCATTTTGTATAGTTCATATCACGATATGCATGTCCCTCATTATAGCCGAAATCTACAACTATGATCGCTGTATGAATCAGTATATCGTCATACTAGCGTCTAATAAGAATACTCGATCAACGTATAAGTTGGAGCTCATTTAGGATTACTTTATTTTTGGGATTCACATTTGTAAATGCAAGACAAGCATGATAGAGACTTGTGATGATAGGTTAACGACAAAGAAACGAGATTTAATTTGAGACATAATGTTTGGGTTTAATCTAAGTTGCAATATTCATGTTCTACAGGGAGAACGCATAAATAAGTACAATCTAAAAGGTCTCGAGAAAGCATAATTAGGAAGTCGCATACAAAAATGAAAAGGAGCTAAGTTGACAAGATCAGAGCAACCATTCCGATCCGAACAACAGAGCGATTATAATAGCCTTAATTTTAATCTTCAACCAAATGTTGAGATGAGGAAATGACTTGTAGATGCTCATAAACTTGGCCACAAATGCTGCAATAGAAGTTTATAAAGAGATAAGTTAGAGAGCAGTTGGAAGTACACAAGAGCTTAAAACAACATCCCTGAATTCAGTTCATTGTATCCATAAAGGTTTCGAGAACGATAAGTACCTTCAAGATGAAATATAGCTTTCTGTCCAAGACGCATACGGTGTTCCTGAAAATTCAGAGTGAACGATCTAAGAATTGTAAATGGGAAAAAAAAGGTAAATTGGGAGGTAGACAACCAGAAAGACAAATTCCTCCAAAGAGTGGGCTAGTAAAATTTACTGTCTTCGAGAGTGAAAACCAAGTACTATTGAAACTTACATAATATGCAGCCCAATGGCTGATCTCATGCTTAAGTTCTGCATCCAATTTCTTTAATAGTTCATACAGCAGCCTCTGAAAGAAGAAAGGGAGAACAGATTAAGTGAACTTGCAAAGGAAAAAAAATGCAGGAAGTCTTTAGAAAATGAGTTTACCTTCAAAATAATCTCTGGTGGAATGCAATTAACTAGAAGCTCGTACAACTTTCCTCGAACCACAAACAGCCTGAAGAGGAATTATGAGATTATAATAAAGTCTGAAGGCATTTGCATTGGGGTCGAATTCAAATGTATCATAAATCACCACATTGTTTATTTGTATTTTTAAGTAATCATAGTCTTACAAACTGTTCATAATCATAGCCATTGTTGCTAGAAAGATCGATGTGCTGCGTAATTCTCAGGAACCAAACCTTTTAGGGCTCTGCTCGTTTATTATGTCAGATGCTATCTCTGCAATATATACCTCCCAATCCATTGGAGGTATAGCTTGATCATTCGTGAAAGGATACCTAGAACATTAAGCATTATCTAATTAGTTGTTAATAGGTAAATTTTCAAGAGGTGCAACAGAGAAAACAATCATGGCTGCAATCCTGCATGAGGCCAACATTGAAATGTAAAAGGCAAGTAGTGGAGCTTAACTGTTGTACTCGACATGTCTCAAATGATAATATAGCTCTCCCTCAAACTTCGGTTTGACCTTTCAGCAATACGTGTAGCAAGTCCAGGTGGGAGCTGAAGGCTCTCCTTCTTTGCAATGAAATTCAATACCTTAACAATCTGCCATTGAGAGAAGCAAAATGCCATGATACTATGTTATGAGGGATAAACATAACAACCATCCCATGATTTCATATGTATGCCTCACAGCTACATTGGAAGGCAGCACATTCACAAATGATCATGTGAAAGGATGTCATTTTACTTTTCACAAAAGATTAACAATTTTTACCTGGTCATCTGAAGGTGCATGTACGCGCACATTCAGACAGCGGGATCTTATTGCTTCAGTAACCTTTGAAGAACTGTTGCAGCATAAAATTAGCCGGCAAGAAGAACTATATTTCTCCATAGTCCTTCGGAGAGAATGCTGCGCTTCCCTTGACAGTTTATCAACCTCGTTGAGCACTAATACTGAAATTCCATGACAAAAATGAATTCTCAGATCAGAAAACATAAGCTCACAGGTTCAAAAAAAAAAACTAATCTGGTACCCCTAAGATTATCCAAGCGCTTCATCAATTTCAAGCAAAGTTTGCAAAACTGGCTTAAAACAAAAATGTGTTAGAATATAGGATGGAGAAAACGTTACCTTTGTATACTTTTTTTCCTTTTGAATCAATTGGCCGATTTTTAGCCATTTCTTTGATAACCTCTTGAACTACATATCTGTCCTGAAACCCCGCATCACTGGGAGTCAGCTCCACATGGTTAGCGCTTGACAATGTTGTCAGCTCCAGTTCAATAGTTCTACTTCCAGCCTATGACAGAAGCATTAAGGAACAGAAACAAGGAATTAAAACAAAGGGTCAAGAAAACAAAACAAACGGTCAATATGTATATGATTGCTCATACATAATGCTGAAGCTATAGCGTCAAATGATGTCTTACGAAAATCAGTACCCAACGCTCTATAAGCGATTTCAAAAGCATCTATGTTTTGCATTGATCAATAAGTGTAGCCTATTGCAACTATCAGTGTCTAACAAGCCGAAAAGATCAATTACTAAAGAAAAATCAAATAAAACGTAGTAACAGATAACAGGACAAAGGCAAAATTTCACATCAAGTAAGTGTGAGAATCACAAGAGAAGAAACTTACATCAATTTTCCATGCCCGATTTTCCACCTTAACCTTTTCAGCACCAGGACCGTAGATTTGGCGGAGCAACGCCATAATTAGGGTTTTCTTGCCGGACCCTGAAGGACCATAAAAGAGCAAATGGGGGCAATCCTGCTCTGCCACCTGCATCGATTATCTACACGATTAACAAAAATTAAACAAAGAAAATTCAAAGTTGCGATTTTTAGATCATGAATATATCGAATCGTACGAGTTTCTTGAGGTTTTGAGCTGTTTCTTCATGGACCAACACCTGGTCTAGGGATTTGGGTCTGTATTTGTCTACCCACAACATTCTTCTTCTTCTTCTTCAAAGCTGGGAATGGGATCAATCGATCGATCAAGTACCAGATAGAGAGGGAGAAAGATGACTGAAAAGTGGCGGGAAATGGAAAGGCAAGGGTTTTATATGACCGCCACCAGTTAGCTAGCT
>JANIEQ010000574.1:0-23069 GCA_024708375.1 Oxalis stricta | reverse complement strand
GAAGAAAAATCTCTCTAGTTTGATTATTCTGGAAGCATTTTGTCGACACATTTCTGTCACTTTATTCTTCGTCGAGATGTAGTTATCTCTGGAGTCGGCCGACGTTGTATTTAGGATCTGCATGAGGACACAAAATAATATTAGTGATACACCTTATAAAAAAACAATGCATAATTAAATGCCAAAAATTATGGGTTAAAGATATAATTAGTTCGTGCATCCATGTAATAATTGACACAAATTATTTTATAATACATTGAAAATTCAATATATCTATATAAAAGATGCATTCAATTAATTATCAACGAATCAAAATAGTGCTCTGCATGCGTCAGTCATTTGTGGAAGGGAGGAATAATAAATTAAAGAGTCAAGTTTTAACCTTGTGGAGGTGAGACTTGCAAGCCTAGAGCATGCACGTTAAGGTTTAAGAGCTTGAACCACACGGGAAGGAAGAAGCACCGGCGAGCAAGCTGTAGATAATCAGAATTTGGATGAGCTTAATTATTAAAGACATGATTAAAATCAAGCAGTTTCGTTGATAATTAACAACAAAAACGAATTAATAGTATTAATTATTCATAATACCGTGATAATTCGCGACATTTAGCATAAATGGTGTTGTAATTCGCGATACTCTATAGTATTATGGTACTGTTGAACATTTTAATTACTTGTCGTTTGAGTAATCAAAACAAATGTCACAATTGCTAAATTAGAATGAATTAATGAAGTGTAAAATACCTGGTTTCTTGGTTGTTTGGATGGCTGGCGGTGATGGTCTTCTAGGGAGGAAAACTCCAGTCCCGCCGGATTTTTCGCCGGAGTTCCAAAAAATGGCTTGATTCCGGGACCTCAAAAGATCCAGTAATATGTACTATTTGTTTGTTTTGGCCTATTAATATGAGGCACGTCACGAGGATAGATTTCATGTGCTGAAAAATAATAATACATGAAACTATCGAAATTTCAGCCGAGTACGCAATCCATGATGTGACTAAAAAATTATGTTAAAAAAGTGGTTCTACGAACTAATTAATACTACTAATCATTATTCAGCTTCATAATCATACGATCATGTCCTTCACTTCAAGATATAATACTACACTGTAGAATAATATATATTTTTGGTTGCGAGGGACCCAAAAATAAACGGATAATTCTCAAATAATTTAAGATTGGAGACGGTTTTACTTTAAGTCCCTTGATTTAAGTATATGTTAATCCACTTCCCTCCATCGTCATCCAACACAATTAAGATTAAGCATCAAAATGAAAATAAAAACACAATTATGATTGTTTACTATAAAAGTATGATTGGCTATCGTTGACTCAATTAATAATAATAATTATTTCTATAAATTGAATTAGCTTAGTAAAATATGTACACTATATCTTATATATGGAGGTCAAATCTTTAGATTACTGATGGATTTGACTTTTGACAAATTAAACTGGCTGCCCGTACTTAACTTTCAGGCCATTCATTTTATTGTTAATAGCCAAAGCCAACATTAATGTATAGAGCTAGATTTGGTTCTTAAATTAATGATGATATGCCACTATGTAGGGTTTCACTCCCGAAAAGTATCTATTAATTTATTCCCCTATTTAAACATTTAATCAAAAAAGAATTGAAATAAATGTTAAGATATACTAGAAAAAATAACTCGACGCTATGTAGGTCAAATATTTAAAGTGCTGGTGAGGCGATTGTGAGAGAACAGTGGACAGAATACAACCGATTAGAATTAGTCTTGCGGAAAAATTATGCGATCGATCAGACATATTCAATTTCAATTAAAAAAGAGACATATTCAATTCTTTGCTTGAGTTTTAAGTTGGGGGATGAATATCATTATTTTATATATGGCTACATTGAAAAAGCAACTTGATAACATAGCAGTTAGAGATAAAAAAGATTGTATGTACCGGCGGGAGGTGCTCCGGTGCAAATCTAGGACAATTGGCAGATATTGCTTCCGTTTGATAGTTTCCTACGCAATCAATTAAACAACAAAAATCAATTCAACATAAGAGGCTATATTTTTATACAAAATCGTACTACTATTTATTTTGAAAATCTTTATGTATTAAGAAATCTGACGTGGCAATATTAATTTGGCTAGAAATAAATTCTCGTGTAATAAATGAAGTTGGAGAGATCAACGGAGGGACGACGAGAGCACCTTGGGTTTAGTAGAGACGACGTCGTTTATGTGTTTTCCTCCTCCGATATTAATTGTACTGTGTCGTCGTCGTCGTCAAAGTACCTGGGAAGGCAGCCACAACATAACTTCTTCATAACCAATCATCGCTTCTTCTTCTCCGACGTCATCATGACGACGTTGCATCCGTACTACCACCGCATCTCGGAGAGAGAGAGATGAAACTTAACTTCCTTTCTTCTAATTGGAGAGAGAGATGAGGAGATTTTTGAGCTCCAACTTCAAACCTGCAACTTAACTACATATTAACTAGTGTTTTGTGAGAGAGAGTGAGAAATATGAGATTGTTAGATTAGAGAGAGTTACAAATGTGGGTGGGTTTATAAGAACGTAGTTATATTTCTACACACTTGCCACTTACTTCACGCGCGTGCTTATATACTCACTTTTTTCATTGAACCGTATATCTCACGCGTATACAATACGAGTACGTTAGTACATTACAGGCGTTAATAATTTAATTTGGGTTTAGAGAGCGGTTATTATTATCGGCCTTTGATTTCTTCATGCATCTAATTACGGTTGCCAGCATGAAATTAACCGTACGTACGTAGCTAGCTTCTATTCTTTAATTTACTGATTTACCCTTTTCTTTCTTCACTGGAAATTTTGTTTTTTAAGGTAACTGTAACTCAAACACTGTATTTGACTCTTCCTTTCGAAATATATATATATATATATAATTTTGACTCTAAATTCACTGGATTTTGTTGCTGAACTTGCATTGTAAGGAGAAAAGAGGAATTTTTTTTACCATATTTAGTTTAATACATCTTAATATAAATCTAAGTACTACGTACGTACGTGGATCCGGTTAGATTCTTGGATTTTGGTTCGGTTAACCTCTTTTACATTTCTAACTTACAAGAATTAATCACATTTCTTCCCATATTTAAATAATAATATCTCAGTGGAAAGTTATTTTAATTATTTCTACATTTACATAGTCTGTATCACTTATAATTCATATACCTATCAGAGTTAGGGTTCATACAGATCATAGGTGCAAATCACTTTAAAAGATCTCTGGGATTTTTTATATTATAAGATTGTATTTTCCATATTCTTATGATTAGCTCAAATATTACGGTATTATCTCCAGGCAAATTAATTTAACATAGATATATTATTTTATTTGAATTAGAATTGTATATTAGGTTGACAATTATAGGTTTAGCTTTAGCAACCACTGTTTCTTTTTGTGTAGATGTCCGAACAGATACATAGGGATTAATGGACTTAGGTTTTTCTAAACCACCATACCAACTCACTAACATTTTCTGAAAATGTTTGGTTTTGGAAAGTTGCAGGGAACCTCTCTTCTACATCCATAAATAATAAGTATACAAATTATGCAGTAAACTCAATATTTTAGAGTTTATTGTTAGAAATCTACTACTACCCTGACTTTGAACTTATTTTGTAAGTTTTACATAAATATGTATATCCCTACTCACCATCCATCCGTCCTGATTAATCGTATAATTTTTCGTATACAAAATATTTATGTAATATATAGATAAATGATAATTAATTAATGATAAAGGTATTATAAATAAGCATCTATATATATTTTATTTTATTTTGAGACTGATCTTTATATGTCAACTAGGCGTGACCTATTGATTACGTATTTTTTCTATACGTGAGTAGTGATGTCAACGGGCGGGTTCGAGGCGGGATGTCTTTCCGCTCCCCAATCCCCATTAAGAATTAAGCTCCGCTCTCCATCTCCATTCTCCATTCGGGGATAATTTTTTTACGCTCCCCAAATCCATTCTCCGCGGGGATTCTCCATCGGATCCCCAATTCCCCATGAATAAATTTTGATTAAAAAATTTTTCGTACGAAAGACTAACGACAAGAGGGAGAGGGATACCATATAGTGGTGGGAGTGGCAAAATGGAGGAGGAAGACGTAAATTTATATAATAGGACTTCAATTACATAATATTATTTAAAATATTATTAAAATAATGATGAATATTCAATATTTTTATATTAAAAAATATATAAATGAAATAATCTACACATTTATAATATAATTATGACTTAATATAATGCGAATTGTTAACGTCGATCTAAATAAATTTTCAATTGTTCGTTCTCTAATAAATTAATAATATAAATTAACGTCAATCTAAATAATTTTTTAAATAATTTATATAACTTAAACGGGTTCGGGGATTCCCCACGGAGATCGGCATGCTCGCTTACCCGCCCCAATCTCCAATCGGGGAGTAACATTTTGCCGCTAACTTGCCCCATTCTCCATCGGAAATCGGGTAACGAGTATTTTTCGGGACGGAGATTTGCGGGGATCGGATTTTCCCCACCCAATAGACATCACTAATCATGAGACTATAAGATTCGAATTAAGAGAGAGACCTGACTTTAGATGAGTAGTTTGTACTAAAAATTTATACAAATAAATAAAAATTGATCTCCTTATACCATACAAACAAATGATTTCTATATGGATTATGGATAGATGCACATATTTTCTCCAAAGGTTGCGAGAAATAGACACCATCAATACTAAAACATTATTTTATTTAAATTATAAGAATAACGGTATGATAGTCGACCTCAAAGATGGATTGTTAATACTAAATTGATCATTATTAAGGATAATAATACTTGACCATGTAGGATTGGTGTGATGGTTCATCGCCTTATTCCTTTAATACAATAGGTCGAGTGTTCCATCCCAACTTCGTCGCGGATAGTGACGTTGATCAGCTGAACGAGTCCATCCTTACGTTTTTCACATGTGGCAGTAAAGGCTCCGTTAACCTCCAAATGTCTGCTGAGATGAGGAAGACTATTTATTGAATCAATCCACTTTATGATTTACAAAATTAATACTATATCCGAATCTCTGTCGAGTTGCTATTGGCCAAGGTTTCAGTTTTAAGCAACCAAACATGTAAAACAGTTTAACAAGAAACCCAAAAGTACAAATAAGTCGCAATTTGGTTAACAGAAGGCCTTCCCATTATGGATTTCCAAAGAAAGGTGACATCTTTTTCACAAGACCAAACAACTTTTACTACATGTCTTGGTCACAAACTTACATGTAGCTTTAGCTCAACCACAAGCTCTGTAATATGTAGATAAACAAACTGAATATGATAGCTATATCTAGCCAAAATTCCATATACTTTCTAAAATTAAATTAGAAAATGAGCGATTTCAGTTCACCAACAACCTCCTCAAGTGAAGACAACCTAGGAGGGAAACAAAATTTAATGAATGAGAGAGAAATTAGCCTCATATTATACCTAATAAGATGCCCATTTTCGAACCAGGAGGTCCAGGACCTCCCAATTTCCGAATCCGAATTGAAAAGGGATGATCCGAATGTTCTTGTTACTCATACCGAGTTCTGGATACTTCAGGATAAGGTGATCGGAATTTCACTGACACACATAGTGCTTGTGAGTTTTATAAGTGTATGTGTCTCTTCATCTAACTCAACATCGTCCTTCTTCATGCGCTCAGCAATGATAAGAGGCATTTTCCCAGCTTCAGCGTACGTTCTTAAAAGTGAATTATATATATTTGTACTCACATGGCCAGTCTTTCGAAGAAAATCCAAAAACTCCTCTGCCTTGGCAATGTTGCCTCGTTCCTCCATTGTCTTCCATACTTCACTAACCAATTTTTCATCGGGAGTCCATTTCTTTACACAGGTTACAGCTTTCTTAAAACAGTCTAAAGCTTTGTCAAACTCATTTGTTTTCAAATAACCCCAAGTAAGCAGCTCCCAAGTGGTGTAAATGTTGTGATCATTTCCTATCACCCGCTGGTAAAAGTTTTCGGCCTTTTCCATTTGGTCACCATTGATGTAACCTGCAAGAAGTACATTTGGCAACTTTAAAATCAGGAGGCTTAGACACCGACTCCCACTCAGTATATATAGTCTCAGCTTCATTTAACTCCCCAAGTTTTACAAGAGAAACTATCATTGTAGAGTACCTGCGTCATTCACTTTGCGAAAGTACATTGTAATCTTCTTCCAGATTCGATAAACCCTCATCCCTGTCCTTTAAGGTTGCATGTAAACTCAGCAGGGAGGAATATGAAGTTCTATTCTTTTTAGAACACCTTTTCTCCATCTCCTCCAAAGTGGATGCCGCTTTTCGCGTAACCCATTTTTAATGTACAACTTTGTCAATACACTACATGTCACCCAATCTAGATCTAACTTTTTCTTCTTTAGCTCAAGAAAGACTTTCTCTGCAGCTTCCAAGTCATTTTGAGAGGCAAAAGCAGTAAACAATAAATTGTAGGTGAAAATATCGGGAGAAGTATTTCTATTCAACTCCTGCATAATTCCCGGAACCTTCTCAAACTGGCCATTCGAGATGTATAAGTTTAACATGTGGTTGTACGGAAGAGCATTTTTCAAGAACCCACATTCTGACATCTTCTCGAAAAGAGCCTCGGCTTTGTCAGATAACTGATTTTGGACATAGGTGAAAAGAAGCGATGTGCAGGCATGGTGGCCTCTCATATTTTCAGGAAGATCTTCGAAAAACTTTTCAGCACTTGCTAAACCACGAACTTTTGCGACCAAGTCTAAGTGGACAGCATAATCACCAGGTTGCAACTTGATGTCATGCTGCAATGGCATCCATTCACATACCTACACATATAATCAAACGAATTCAGCATCGTGTACCTGATTTGGTCAAAGTTCTATAAAACTTCTTTCAAAAGAAAAGGTCACATGATTTAACATATTCAGTTGTTCTGAATTACATCATTGGGACAAGTAACAGAGTTCTAGGAGATTAGGACAAAATAATTTGGCCAACATACTGTTTTGACACGTTTAGCAATCACTCAAACAACCCAAGTCAGAATATTTCTAGAAGAAATCAGTCTCAAGACTTAATAATGGAAAAACGCCACTCTCAGAGATCACAAGTGCGGACATTTCATAACAAATATTTTGCAATTTCGATAAGGAAACCATGTTCATCATAGTTTCTAACATCATGACAAGGTAAAAATGAGGGCTTTCTCCCTAATAAAGTCTTCAAACAATATCTAACATCTGGAGATATCTTGACACAACTACTAAGGACTGATCAATGAACTTCTATCTAAAGCGACTTGGAAGTGGGGAAAAATTAAAGAAATTGTTACCTCAAGAGCGTGTTTATAGCGCTTCAATTTACGAAGCTCTCTGATGATGCGATTCAGCTCGTACTTTCGTACCGTGCGGCCTTCTTCCTTCCACTTAGTTATGGTAATCACGGCGCTCCGTTTTTCGAACACTAAGCTCAATAACCTACGCCCCAGCGTGTCACGACCGCCGCCGCCGCCGCCGCTATATTTTCCGCTGTTACCTTCTGAGAAACAGCCGCTGCTTCCGTCGACATTAGCCTGGAAGTGGCGGAGAGTATCCCACGAAGTGACCGGAGATACATCGTCTTTGAACTCGCTGTATATGACACAGTGGTGGTGTATTGTATTGTATTGCTCGGTGCGGATTGCGGCGTGGCGAAAAATGATCAGAAAGTGTTGAGTACTCAATTTTGGCCTTAAGTTTGTATAAATTAAACATCTAACTCTAAGCTCCCTAATGTTTGAGTATTGTTGTTTTTACTCCCGATTGTTGCTTTTAGAGAAATAGAGGTAAGCTCTTTTTCCAGTTTCTTTCTTTAGGATGTAAACAATTTGATTTCATAACATTTTAAAAAACTTTTCACATAAGCCACGAGGTGCCTCTCATAACACATGCTACACGAAAGAAATGGAAGCAGCAAAACTCAAAATCAAAAGAAAAATGCAGCTAACACAGCAACATGAAAACTCAAAATCTTCAACTCCGGCTTCTTCTTTTTCTTAGACAACTAACTCACCAAAACTTTCACTCATCTTCTTTTTCTTATACAACTAACTCACCAATTCTTTCACTCATCCGAACAAGTTTGGACTTGCAACCAACTAAAGTAGATCAATGTTCTGAAGGGAAGCCTTTTTTCAAAAATGGGATGTTGGATAAAATTTTATTTATCCACATGGTAAATGTATGATAGCATATTTATATTGTAAAATGAAATATTTTAATGGTTAATGGAATGGTTATAGGAATTAATGGATTGTTTTGAAATGGTCATTAAATCCAATTAAAAGGAGATTATGTTTTTAAAAGAAAGGCAATTCTCCTCCTTTGGGATAGAGTCTACGTGAGAGACTTTCTACTCATAACACCACTAGAATATTTCATGTTATTAATTTATTCATTCTCTTTTATATAGTTGACTCAAAGAGAGAGTTTGACACTATAATATTCTTGGGATTCTTCTCCGGTTGTGCCGCCGTCGAAGGATCAAATTCTGTTGTATCTTGGGAGTTGGTTTGCAAATATCGAAGAGCACCGAGTGACGGACAAATACGCCTTAAGGAAAAACGATTCCATAATCGTGCCTCAGAATACATTTTCCTATCCCTACTCTTATTTTATTTAGAGTTATTTATTTGTATATATTTGATATATTTATTGGTTGTTCATATCTTGTTCGTATCTTTTAAATCAATTTTATGTGCATCTATATATTTTGTTATATCACATGAATAAAGTTCAGTAGTTTAATTGTTGTTCAAATTATCATTGTATCATATATATAAATCATAATTTTCCAACAATCTTAAGTAGTATTAGTATATTTGTTGGTGTTTAAAATTATATGTGATATAATGTTTAGGTACAATTTTATATTGGATTTTGTATTCGACAAAATTGCATATTGATCATACTTCGTTGTTTGAGTTACTCATCATATGATCATTGTTCATCGTGACTATAATCTGTTTTAACTCTTGTGAAACTACATGTTGATCGTATTGATTATGGGTTCGATATTCGTAGTTTTACATGTTTACTCGGATTTACTTACTACCGTCGCTGCCATGAGCTACTAATTAATTGATTAATTTACAAGTTGTGGTTTGCTACTTTAATTCATGGAAATTTGATTTTGATTGTTTATTGGTTATTTTTCCAAATGCATGGTTTATCTTGTTGTTTCAGTTACTAAATTTGTGTGAAGTACTGAGTTATAGACAAATATCATTATCACATGTTTAAGTAAACTAAATTGCAAACTCGCTATATAATACCTTAAATTTCAAATTTGTCACTTGGTGTTGACTCGCTTTAATTACTGCATTGTTAATTATTAATTTTATAAGGTCATAAGTTACACCCGCATCTCAATTTGTGGATTTGCCAATGCGTATATATTATTAGATGCTCAGTAAATTTTGGATTTATTAATTGATTGTTATTGTCATCATGCTTAATTAATTTCTAAGGTCAGCTACGCATGTCGCGTGTTTAAATCTTTTCGGAGTCATATGATGCGTCTACCATTTGCTATTTAATTTTGAAAAATTACGGTTATTTCCATAAATTTATATATCATTTTATATGTGTATTAAAAGAAATGTGTATGTTAATTCTCTTAAACTTATTATTGATTTTATCAAGTGTGCAAATTCATGGCATCATATTTGTTGCGATTTTCGATAAGCAAGAGTACTGATTCGAGTTAACGTTAAGATTTAATTGGAACTTTGTGAATTTGATTGGTGTAATATCAAGCCCAAGATTTGTGACAGTTTGGTCCTCGGATTTTTATGATGGTCAGTCTCAGTCCAAAAGTTACAATCCAGCTACCGAACTTTGAGCATTCCGATCGCTTTAGGTCCCTGATTTTTCTGTTACGTCAATTTGGTCCTCTGTGGAGATGCCAAACGTACCAAAGCTGTCCTCCTGGTTTTGTACTTCTGACGGATGAGTCCTCGGAATTATGTATTTGATGTTTTAATACATAAAGTATATTATAGATAATTTAATCAATTATCTTTGGATTGGATTGATTTCGATTTTTATCGAAAGTGGAATTGTCTATGGTATTTGAACTTGATATGGTTCAAACCAATTTGTCTCCGTGCGCGGAACAAATAATGACATGTTTATGTATGCTTTGAGAAGATACATAAAGAGTTTTATGCTCGTGATCGATGTATCTGCGGATTAATCGATGAATGGAATAATAAGTGTGACTTATTAATTTCTAATATGTGATATAATATTAGAATGGAGAAATTTGATTATTACCAAAAACTTTTGTGTTAAGTTTATATTTGTGAGAATAATCAAATATAAGAATGAAATAATTGTTTTTATTTCTTATTAATTCTAATGTATTAGAATCGTGAAGTTTTGAATCATTACATAAATTTGTGAATTATTAGTTTATATTCACAAGAGGTGAAAAGATGTAATGAAACAAATTTATAATTTTCGTGAATGAAAATAAAGATGTTTTCATATGAGTGGAAATATATTATTTTGGTAGATATAAAATTTGAGTCCAAAATAAAGATGAATGGAAATCTTAAGAATTGTATGAGTACAATTAATAAAATTCTAAGACGAGTTTTATGATATTATCTCACATGTAAAATGTTTGGATAGATATAAACTCTCGAGAAAGTAAGTTGTCGAGAACAACTAGAAAATTCCAATGATGAGACATATTATTATAACATCCTTTTGTTATAAAATATTGTATTGGAATTGTAATCACTTTGTGATGTACTTGTCAAGAAATAATTTGTCTAAATTTGAGGTTATTTTTAAAATTAGACAAGTGAGTTGAGTTGAGTCAACTACAAGCTTTCTAGTTAAAAAAAAATACTAGAAATATCTCTTAACCCACAATATAAAATAAATGATGAATTTCATTTGGTACTTGAGGTATACATGAGAATTGTGGGGGAGAGTACTAGATTAATGTAATATTATGATTTGTGTCATTTTGAAATATTGCGAGAGTACAAGAGATGTACTTCGAAAATTTCTAAAATGTGAACTAAATATATATAAGGAGATATATAATTTTAGTTTGTACAATTTTAGCGTGGAAGTCCTTAAAATAAATGTATATAGCCAATAAACTATTGAAGCGTAGTTCATAATTTTAATTAAGGCTATGATGAAGCTATAAATTAAAGGACATCCATGGATTGTTATACATGAAAGGTTTTCAATAGTCGATTATAACAATAAGTTTACTTGAATATATATGTGTATGCATATACATATGTTATAAATATTATTGGGAAATCACATAATCGTATGTATTAGAGGCAAATCGAGACACATCCATTGAGATACACGTTCTCTTATGAAGTTATTGATTTTAATTTTGTGAAATTAAAAGATAACTTTAGCGAGCCTCGCTCACGAAGATGTACTTAGAACTAGTGTATGAATCATCGAGGGGAATGAGATTGAAGCCTATAGCAAAGATTCCAGCTCAACGGTAAACCCTACCTTGTAGCCGAGAGATCCCCAATCTTGGTTCAAAGGGAAAAACGGAGTTGAACGTGAATCTATCAAGCATTGTGGGGGATAATTCCTCTACCTATTCCTATGATTGTAGACAATGCTACGTGTGTAAAAAGGTTAAGGAAGCTTTTAATGATTCTTGTATCTTGATTAGAGTTAGAAATCAAGTGGGACATTATGGAGAATGTTCTTGACAAGAAGTCACCTATGTGAGTAATGAAGTGGAGCCGCTTCTATGAAAATATATATAGGCTATATTTTCTAAGATTACTCATGAACACCAAGAGTGTCCAGTGGCCATACAATGGACACAACGTAGAATAACAAAAGTGTCAAGAAGTATAATGTGTTAATAATATTGACTTGGTTTACGTAAAAAGACGAATAGTTCAAGACATCGCGTTCACTAGTCGGCGAGTAAATTCGATATTATTGACAACGGACGGTATCAAAGCTTATGCTACCTATCCGACATTATACTTTTGTAAACTCTCTCTCGAGTCCGCATAAATGTGTCATGCTATATTACATTCATGTGGGGGATTGTTGGATAAAATTTTATTTATCCACATGTTGAATGTATGATAGCATATTTGCATTGTAAAAAGGAATATTTTAGTGGTTAATGGATGGTTATAGGAATTAATGGGCTGTTTTGAAATGGTCATTAAATCCAATTAAAAGGAGATTATGCCTTTAAAAGAAAGGCAATTCTCCTCCTTTGGGATAGAAGTCTACGTGAGAGACTTTCTCTCATAACACCACTAGAATATTTCATGTTATTAGTTTATTCATTCTCTTTTACATAGTTGAGTCAAAGAGAGAGTTTGACACTATAATGTTCTTGGTGATTCTTCTCCAGTTGTGCCGCCGTCCAAAGGATCAAATTCTATTGTATCTTGGGAGTTGGTTTGCAAATACCGTAGAGCACCGAGTGACGGACAAATACAACTTAAGGAAAGCGATTCCATAATCGTGCCTCGAAATACGTTTTCCTATCCTACTCTTATTTTATTTAGAGTTATTTATTTGTATATATATATATATTGGTTGTTTATATCTTGTTCGTATCTTTTAAATCAATTTTATATGCATCTATATATTTTATTATATCACATGAATAAAGTTAAGTAGTTTAATTGTTGTTCAAATTATCATATATATCATAATTTTCCAACATGGAAACTGAAAAAGACAAATTCTATATCCGTTGCACTATGAAGAATGAGGAGACCCAAACCAACGATACAAAATCATTAAAAGCGAGCCCTCTTAATGTCGATATGACCAGAAAAGCAAATGCAACTAAATACCAATGTAAACAATTTGATGTTGAACATATTTCTCAAAACATGATCGGTAGTACTATATAGTATGCTATGACGTGTCGTAATGAAAGGTATGTAAAAAGTTAGATAACCACCCTAAAAAGGTAGATTAATATCATAAACTTAACAAATCAACACGAAAAAAAGCTAATGTTATCATTAGTATTTCTCAAAAACTAGACTTTTGGTATTTGCTATAATTTGTATTTGCTACTAGTTATATTGCCTGCAACTTCTAAGAAATATGTTTTTTAAGGAGGGTATAATGGATAAAATAAGAGTAAAATATGAAATGGAAATGTATGATGGTAAGAAAATTAAACCTCAAAAATTGTATGTCTTATGATATGAAGAAAGTATCTATTTATATTTTAGATTTTCAATTGATTCAACATAATTATTTTTAATTTCGTATAAAAATCGATTTGTAGTGTATTGCATGTATTCTAATATGTGTGCGATAATTTTCAAGATCGATATTTAGATTATTACGAATCGTTTTTCGTGTTGTGTCGTCGGATTACGATACATATACGATGCCGATATCTATAATTATGATATCAAATAATATGTCCTTTTAAATAAAATAAAAAGAAATTGTACCAAATACGAAAAGTCTGTTACTTTTAGAAGTCAAAGAGTAGCAAACTAAGAAAGTATATAAAAAATAAAATAAAAAAAATACTGAATAAAATATAATCAGGAGAAACAATCAAATACCGTTCTCTGACATCGCTGTGTTTTGTGTGAGCTGTTTCAACAAAACAATGGCGACTGGACGTACCGGAATCCGAGTAGTGGTGGTCGGAGATCGTGGGACTGGAAAATCGAGCTTGATCACGGCGCTCGCCACCGATTCATTCCCCGACCAAGTCCCATCCGTCCTCCATCCAACGCGTATTCCCGCTGATTTCTACCCCGATGCCATTCCCCTCACCATCATCGATACTCCATCCAGGTCATCTTCCTTCCTTCCATTCGAATCACCCTGAAACTAAATAACGATACGTATTATAAAATATAGAAGAATCGATATACCAACCACACAGAAGAACAGATGAATTGATTTACTAAAGTCTTGCCGTTTACTTTTTCATTAGTATGGAGAATAGAAGTAAGCTTGTCGAAGAGTTGAAGCGAGCTGATGTTGTTGTCTTGACATATGCCTGTGATCAACCCAACACCATAGCTAGGCTCACCAGTTTCTGGCTTCCTGAATTTCATCGCTTGGAGGTCTGTAACTTTTTTTATAAGCTAACCACTGTCGAGCCTCTCTCTCTCTCTCTATATATATATATATATATCCCTTGCAAAGTAACCTTTTTTATTTCTGCTTACTTTTGCTTTACATATGGGCAGTTAAGAGCTCCAGTTATCGTTGTGGGGTGCAAACTAGATTTGCGAGACGATCAATACCCAGTCAGCTTGGAGCAAATTATGTCTCCAATTATGCATCAGTTCAGGGAGATTGAGACTTGTATAGAGTGTTCAGCAGCTACCCAGATTCAGGTATGTTCGTACATGTTAACTTATTTCTGCTCCAGTTGAATTTTTTTCCCATCGAGGTAGTTCCACTGTCAAAATATTTCTAAGTTGAATCATACTCAGAATGCGTAGCTGACTAGCTGTAGCTAGGACAGACTTGTAGAAATAGAAAAAGGAATGTAATCAGACTCAACAATGCTCTGCAAAGTATACCAAGCTTAAATTTCTTCAGCCTCGGGGTTTTGGTCTGTTTGTGAGACTATAATAGCCAAATCGATGAAAGAACTTCATGTAAAGAAATGCTTACCTATCTGATGTTGAGTTTGTGTGTAACAAAATCAATATTTATGCTTTCCGGGTCAGGTCATAGGGGCTCCAACAGTAAAGCAGCTTGGATTTTTGTGTGGGTCCCTGACGTATTCTTCTATGCTCAAAAGGCTGTACTTCATCCAACAGCTCCCTTATATGATCGTAGAAACACAATCTCTCAAACCTCTATGTCTCCAGAGCAGCCCAGGGAGGATATTTGTCCTCTGCGATCGTGACATGGATGGTGTCCTTAAAGACACAGAGTTGAATGAGTTTCAGGTTTCACTTTATTGTTGTAGTTTCTTTGTTCTTGGATTTTGATATTATCTCCTTTTTCTCAAATCAGAGATAACTGTGCACAGATAAAGTGTTTTGATGCTCCATTGCAACCTGCTGAGATAAGGAGACGTCAAGAGGTGTGTACAAGCGAGGGAACCAGGAGGAGTCCAATGATTTTGGCCTTACTCTCAGTGGGTTTCAATATCTCCATGCTCTTTCATAGAAAGAGGACGCCTTGAGACAACTTGGGCAGTCCTTGAGAAAATTTGGATATGATAATAGTTTAAGTGCCTCAGGGATGACTTCCTTCCCGGTTCCACCCAAGCAACATCCTGACCAGGGTATGTGGCCATTAACCTGGCATTATGATCTCAATCTTAAGCTAACTTGAATGACAGTTTTTCCTGTTGCATGTTACACAAAGTTATTTACTCCTGACTTTCAAATGTAGAGTGTGGAGCTAACTGCTGAAGTTGTGTAGGTTTTTGCGTGGAATCTTCAAGTTGTATGATGTGGATAATGTGTAACCAGAAGACTCCATCAACAGCTATGATTTGATGTCATTTTTTAGCTTTTCCACTGTTTTTTGGGTCTTTCGAGAATTCTGTTTTACTACACGCAATCTCCAAATTTTTGAGAATTTTGGTATGTTTTTTAATCAGGATGGATCTCTTCATCCTAATGAAGTTGATAGCTTATTTGACACTGCTCCAGAGAAGGTAATATCATTTTTTAGCATACTACATTGTGTGCAGTTTCCTATGTTTTCTGCTGTAGCATATGCATTTATATATGTTAGTATTTCAATTTTCTTTAATGCCAGTGAGATGAATTCGAATTTCAAAAGATTCTGTGGCAAACTATTCTGATTTGGTGTTTTCTACTGTGCAAATTTTATTATTCTTTGTTGGAATTTAGAATTTCATTTATATATATTAGTTCTTCTTTCACTCTGCCATTCAAAGAGCGGCTTTTCATTTGGATTGAGTTGGGTGTTAAAATATCAATTTTGGTTTGATGACTGCAATTTTAATAAATAGAGAGTTAGTGCTGTATTTTCTGAAGATAATCTGAGTCACTGAGTGTATATGTAGTTGCTAATTATGCACAAGGCCAAGAGATATTTGAAACTACTGATTCTCTATTTAGTAGAATATATTTTCATACTTTAGTTCTTCAATTTGTTTCAATTCAGTCCCTGGGATGAGGCTCCCTACATTGATGCTGCTGAGAAAACAGCGTCAGGGAACATAACTCTGAACGGCTTTTTATCTGAGGTTTGTTTGATACCTTTCTGGTTAATTGTCTGAGGTACTTGTTATTAACAAGTTGTTAATCTAACTACAAACACCTTTGGTTGCAGTGGGCTTTAATGACATTACTTGATGCACCCCGAAGTTTGGCCAATCTGTTATACATTGGTTATGGTGGAAATCCTTCTTCTGTATTTCGTGTTACTAGAAGAAGAGCATTAGATCGCAAGAAGAGACGAACAGAAAGAAAAGTCCTCCAATGCTATGTTTTTGGTCCCAAAAAATCTGGAAAGTCTGCTCTGTTGAATTCATTTTTGGGAAGGTGCCGGCTCTGTGCTTTTTCTCTTTGCCACCGCATTTTGCCCTGAATGCCGTACGCGTTAGGAATTCTTTTTTTTTTTTTACAGGCCTTTTTCAGAAAATTATACACCGACAATCAGTCAGTCTTATGCAACAAATGTTGTCGATCTGATTGGGGTAAGTTTTGCGTGGCTGATTTAAAAATTAATCCTCCAAATTTTTAGGCCATGGTCGGCGACCAATTTAATAGTTTTAAGTGTGGAAACTCTTCCCAATTCTTGTATCTGTATGCTAATGTATGTGTATATGCTCACTTGCCAAGTTACTGGTACCTTATATTCTTCTTTTATTAAGGCAGGTTTTCATAACACTCTACCTGTAATGATCATGTGTCCCCTTTCCAGGGTACTAAGAAGACTCTAATTTTACGAGAGATACCAAAAGATGGAATGAAGAAGTTTTTGTCTAATAAGGATTCTTTGGCAGCCTGTGATGTGGCTATATTTGTTTACGATAGGCAAGTGTAATTCTTCTCTATTAAAGTGTTCGATTTAATCAAAGTTCAAAGGTGCATGCTGCATAATATTCTTTTCTTTTGGTAGTAGTTGTCTTTATGTAGTATTTATTTCTTAAAAGATTCATTGCATTGTTTATCAGTTCCGATGAATATTCATGGAAAAAATCAAAGGAACTTCTAATGGAGGTTGCCAAGCAAGGGGAACAGAATGGTTATATGGTGCCTTGCCTCCTTGTTGCAGCTAAGGATGATCTAAGTTCCAATCCTATCGTCGTACAAAATTCAATACGAGTATGCACTTTTTGATTGGCCACATTTCACTCTTTTTGAATACTATTTGATTATCCCAAAAAAAAAAAAAAGGTCAGCTCGATTTTCATTTCTTCCGAATATGTTTGCTTTCTCCTTGTACTTTTCAGGTTACTCATGATCTTGGAATAGAACCCCCTCTTTCTGTAAGTGTGAAAGTAAGAGATTCTCATAATCTCTTATCTAGAATTATTAGTGCTGCTGAATGCCCACATTTGAGCATCCCCGAAACAGAATCTGGGAAGAGCCGTAGGCAGTACTGGCAACTTGTTAATCGCTCACTCATGTTTCTTTCTGGTAATTATGTGTGAGACTGTTCTAATAAGTATGACCTGTTATTATTGTCCGTGACCTGTTTTACTTTTACATTTTGCAGTCGGTACTACTATTACCATCGTTGGACTGGCTGCTTATCGTGCCTATGCCACAAGGAGGAATTCCAGTTAGCCAATAATACGAGCAAGTTCTTACCGTCTGCAAGCTTTGTAGCTTCAATAATTGGTTTGTCTAAAGAATGGCATCATTTTTCCATTCTCTTAGATATATTTATCATATTTGTTATGTTGAGGTGAGAGCTATGGTTTGCACCTTATATTCCTTTCATCCACTTTTGAACATTTCCGTTTTATGTGGAAAACAATTTCATTTCCTAGTAAACTCAATTTTGAAGTTCTTCCTAGCTAGAATAGGATCATTTTCTTGATTGTTTTATTCTTTCTTCTGCGAGTTCTTTCTTAAAGAATATATAAAAAAAAAGGTGGAACTTTTTGTTTTTTGGTGAGACCCATGTTGCCAATTCATTCTACCTTCCTGGCGCCATGTGGGATCGTTAACGGAGGTTTTACTGCCACGTTAGCAAAACGTCACGGGCTCACGGAGCCGTAACAATTGGACCCAGATGTTAAAGGGGGATTAGTTTGAGCGGCTGTCCTGTTTGTTAGTTTTGTTAGTTTATGGATTGAAGCGTTTGGTCGGCCCATAGTTTAAGACTCCACGAGATGTAATTATCCGCATTCAATAAAACGTAAAATCGTAAATGGTTATCCTACAACGGATATTCGTTCTTTTCTCTGCTCGAGTAATGTCGGTTCATTTTTCGGATTTATCTATACTCTCTCCGCCCCACTTCAAACATTACGTTATGAATTTTAAGTTTCGTTGACTTCAAGTGAAATTCATGACAAATTTTAATTATTTCTCTTCCATTTTATCCTAATATTGATTTTTTTACTCACATAATTTTGAGCCATCCGACCGAACCATTCGAATCCAGACTGCTCACCATTATCCACATTCAAAGAAGGGATACTCACTAGTCACCAATCAAAGCTAAGCCCATGTGTGTTCCTAATATTAATTTCAGATAATTTAATTTCGATAATTATTCTATAAATTCGTAAATATCAATTCAATTTCAAAACTTTAAATTAATATAACTGATATTCGGGGGTCAGTAAGCAATGGATATTCGGGGTTTATTATTTTTATTGTTTCATTACTGATTTAATGAGTACTTTTATCCAAAATAATGCACATATTTTTTAGTCTGTACATGCATATTTTTTCAATACCTGTGAAAGTTCTGAGAAATACTTTTTTTAATCTTCAATATATTTGATTAATCACATCATGTCATTAGAATTAAACTCACTTCAAATATGTGTCAAAACATAAATAATATATAATCGTTATTCATTCTTAAATTTCGCACTTCATAGAATCGATGTATAGTTAACGTGTGGGAGCATCTAGTATATGCAATAATTCAATTTCTATTTACACTAAATCTCCTCACAGTCTTGATTTTTTATACCCTAGAGCTAACTTATCATGATAGAATTTATTATTTTATCATTAATTATTTTCTTGAAGCAATCACTATATCATGTTAGAATTAGAGGCTGATAGGAGGTAAACTATGTATTGTGTTGTTCAAGTGTGATCCACAAACCGTTTTACTCTGCCTCTGCAATGTATAGCTAGAACATATTAGGCGCCCAAAGCCCACCAAATCATGAAGTCGATCGATACATTTGGAGCATGCTATGATATTAGGAAAAGTCTTTATAAAAATCTTCAGTTTCAGTACACTTTAAGATTTCCTAAAAAGAATAAGCCAATCAAAACAGCTACGTACAGCCAAAAGAACCTGCAAAAGAAAGAAAGCTTTATTATTATAATCCTCCATCCAGTTGAATGCAGCCAACAAATATATATATTACCTCCATGATTCTCATCTCATAGATTATATTGTGAATCTTTGAATAAGCAAAAAAAAAAAAAAAAAAAATCTCAGCTTTACATTTAATGGTTGAATGGAAACAAGAGTCCAAATACTCCAAGTTTTGTCATGAACATATCATTTCCATCAACACTGTAGAATTTTGTACATGGAGATGATTTCAACAGAGTGCTCATCAGTAGTAATTAATGGGCAAACGAGCTCAAAGTTTGGGAAAATTTCGATTCGTTTATAAATGAGCCGAGATCTATTTTTTTATATTTTTTTGGGAAACCAAAATTTTAATGTCGTTTATAAAACTTAAGCTCACTCGTTTAGAACAAACGGACGTTTTATATATATTGACATACATACTGTTTTTTTGTAGTGCGTAGTAGCGAGCCCGAACCCGGAGTCGAATTCGATAGCACGGGAATATTTTGGTAATTTAATATTAATATTTATAAAATGATATTTTTATGTTAAATTATTTAATTACAATACAAATAAATTACTATTTACTACTACTCTATCAACTTATAATAAGTCTGAATATTGTTTAGGATTTTGGACTTTTGCGATGTTAAATTTCTACTCGAGATAGGAGAAAATGGTTTAATCGTGTCTCATATATTCTATATATTTTAGCAATCCACATGATTTAAAAAGTTGGGATTCTGAGGATTTGAAGAAGAATAGGCCGAGAGTGAAAAAACAAGGATCAAATCTTAGGTAAAATTATCATTTTATGGCCTCATTGTATGTATATATGATTCTTGTCATCACTTTAATGTGACTCTTTTCCTCAGTCAAGTAATTTTTTCTATAGCATGATTTGGAAATTGTATTTTTATCCAGGCAGCATGATGGCTTTGGGTATTATAATTTGTCTCGTGTTTTTCTAAGTAATGCCATGGAACATATATGTTTAAATGTTTTGATAAAATTAATGAATGTAATGATTAAGAGTCTAATGATTTAAAATACCAGTACTAACGGACAATCATTATAAACTCGATATATCTAACTTTTTGACTATGAGAGTAGAAGGGGAAAAGAGTGTTTGAGAAATAAGGCTTGTTTTTATTCATTATTATATTAATTCGTTGAATTAATAGTATTTTTGTGACGTTTTTATGAATACTAGGTAAAATATATAGTATATTTTGTGGTTTTTGTATAAACGATCATAAAATACGATAAGTTCGATAAATTTATTGTTTGGACTGAGTCGATTTAATCACATCAGATAATAAAAATAATAGATATAATATTTAATTTGTGGAGCTAAAAAAAATTATGTTCAATTATTTGTAGACCGGAGAGGAAGTAGAAAGAAATACCAAATTTTTGAATTGATTTTCTTATAAAAAAAGGCAAAAATACGTAAAAATGCTACTGATGACGGCCAATGAATTTGCGAAAAAAACGACTTCGTTTATAAGTGTTGTACTTTAACCTATGCTCAAGTTTTTAACACTCTCTTCGTTTTTAGAGTATATACCTAAAATTTGGTTAATGAAAGAAGACAAAATAAAAGAGTAGTCATTCCTAAGGAACTATGGATCACGTAATATTTTGAGGCCACAGGGGAAAGGGATTTTCTGATTCGGACGATCCATTCTGCAATATAGGATTCGGTGGGGGATCCTTTAATCATTTTCCTTCTGATTTTTTTTTATTTTTTTTTCTGAATTCAATTTAGCCCACTTATTACTTATTTATTTATTTTTATCTTTCTTCTGCGTCAGATACATGTGTACAAATACAACATCTATCCATCTCAAATTGGCAAGTTAGTTCCACTCTTTCGCAATAGTCGAATTTATAACCTCGTAGGAATAAATGTATATTGTGTCCTTTATCTCTGATCCGTCTAATGAAAAATTTAATATAATTTTTATAGGCGTTTCTTAAACTTTGTAAGACTTCCTCCAATATTTGCAAATCGTGAGTTCATTTTCATTTAAATTTGTATGATGAGCCATGAGTTATATTGACTAAGTTCTTTTTTATATATATATATAAATACTTTATTTTTTTAAATAAATAAAGCTCAAATTAAAGAAAAGTCCACATAAAATGGCAATGGGAATTTGTCAAATTGACAGGTACTCGTATATTAATAGAGAATAATAATATTGGAAAGGCCAGAAATGGATCGAGCTTGGAAAGAAGAAATGGATTGTGCTAGTGACATGGAACTCCAAAATGCATAAAAATGGTACCCATAAATCAAATATAATATTATAATTAATTAATAGAAGTTGTGGAGAGCAATGAACTAAAACACGTAGACTATATTGGAAAACCACGTAATATGGTGGGAACAATATTTATAGATTAATTGACGAGAGAGAGTTCCTTGGTAGGGTTTTTGTCTTCTCGTTGGACACGTTGATGTCCAAGATTTGCTGAACAGTTTACTTATCAGCCAAAAATCAAACTTATATATAGTTTACATTTCTTTTATTTAATCATTTTATTTATCGATCATATCATGTTCCAACGAACTAAAATAAAAGCAGTAAATTAAGATATATTTGTTTTCATTAAAGAAATTAACAAATATTACATTTATATATAATAACAAACGGGCTTATAAACTTTTCACAAATTCATTGAACTCGCTATCATGTCTCGTTATTAGATTTCTTGAATTTTATTCTTGTAGATCTATGACGATTATCAGATCCGGCTCTCTTGATATATCATGATTAAAGTGTTTTTTTTGGGATATGATTAAGTGTCTATCATAACAGGATTATAAATTAATTATTTAAATTTAACATAATCTATATAATAGACAAAACGTACGACGACTATACGAATTGGTTGGTTGGTTGGTTGAATGGCACTTTCATTTTTATAGGTCAACCTGAATGATAATTTCCGTAACCACGAAAGGGGGTCATAGTACCAAGTTGCATGAGACAAATTAAAATAAGTGTCGATGGCGGCCAACACAATATTTTTTTATCATCAATAATTATTATTATTAGTAGGAGTATATCGAAAAAGGATATATATTATTTACTTTACCTTCGTTTCGTTTTATTTTGTGTATAGGCATTCTCCGTCTCACTGAACATCTTGAAAATATGTATTTTTTTACATTTCTTTTAATAAAACATATAGCTAAAAAGTGTTTGCAAATCATGAAATGGATATTGCGTTTTTGCAATATTGGGTTATGTTCAGCTCAAAGAAGAAAAAGTGATTGTTATAATATTCTTAATTTATGATGATGATATTTACTTTCTTTTTATTTGATGATATTTACTTTCATTTCATCTATCTAACGAGATCAAATGATCAATTTATTGTAATAAGGACATTTAAATAAAATATAGTTCCAACCCATCTATTACATCAATAATTCAAACACCATAAATGATAATCAATTTTTCTACTTTTTTTTCTAAAAATAAAATTATAACAACTTGTCTAATTCTGAAATCATTT
>JANIEQ010000570.1:0-19046 GCA_024708375.1 Oxalis stricta | reverse complement strand
CGTGCTCTGTCTGTATGCAAGTAAATTTCAAAATTTAGTTAAGAGTACAATGTGCTGTATCTTCTTTGAATTTATTGTCTTTCCCTAATTGAAGAATTTATTTTATGTCCATCTATGTTGCTCCGGGAATATTATACTGAGAACGGCTAAGTTAAAAAATGGCCGGTATCGGTACGCGATTAATATTTTTCCCTTTTTTCATGAAAGAATATGGTTGTGTGTTGTTCGGAGAGGAGAATAGGGTTAATTAAATCCTTTTTTCCCTGTTTTTGACATTTGACTGATTTTCGGTGGGTTTCGGACGCGTACCCGTCTCCATGATGTTTCTGGTATGGGGTACGCCAGTACTCAGCTCGTACCGGTGCTTTATTGATCTCCATGTTTCCGGATTTTAAAATTTGGATAACAGTAATCTTGGCTTTTTAAGTTTATGTTAAATTGTGTCTTCAATTCCCAGGTCGAGGCAAAGAAGGCTGTTCCAAGGGATGATCAGACTATAGTGAGTAGAAACAGCGGCAGTATCCAAGGTTCTCCTGGTCCAGTTCGCACTCGGAAAATATTCGTGGGAGGTTTAGCATCCACAGTTACGGAGAGTGACTTCAAGCAATACTTTGAGCAGTTCGGTATTATCACAGACGTCGTCGTGATGTATGATCACAACACCCAAAGGCCAAGGGGATTTGGGTTCATAACGTACGATTCGGAAGAGGCTGTGGACAAAGTTTTGCTGAAGACTTTTCATGAACTGAATGGTAAAATGGTTGAAGTTAAGCGTGCAGTTCCAAAAGAACTATCACCTGGTCCTATCCGAAGTCCACTTGGTGGGTATAGTAACATTGGTCTGACTAGGGTCAATAACTTCCTCAACGGCTACACTCCAGGATACAATCAAAATACCGTCGGAGGCTATGGGCTTAGTCCACTTAGGATGGATGGAAAAAATATTTTGTATTAAGATAGTTGAGAATGTTAAAGTTTCCGAATTGTTGAATGAAAATATAATTTGTATTAAAATAAGCTAATGGAGTTGAACCAAATCTTACTTAGAGGACGGTGAAAAAATATGTGGGTCAGTTGGAGTGGTGTGACAAATCGAATGCAAACAAATTTGTTGTTGATCAACACGTGCGTCCGATTGTGGAATAGATTATGTACTTATCCAAGACTGGGTATTGCTATTTTCGAAGAATTTTTTACTAATGTCAAGGTCCCAAGACTAAAATTATTTGTCTGTTGTGACCTTCCTAGCTCCATGTATAAATTACAAGTACTATATGTACTATACACTTGGATTGACTTCTAAATTAACTTTATTTTCTTTTGTTACAAGTCATGGTCAACTCTTAAATAAAGAATCAAGGGACCAAAATGCAGTTGTCAGCATTCGGCTAGCGCTTTAATCTATCGTTCCTTCGTGGCTGATTGCACTTAATTATGTTTCTCATTTGAAAATTTAGACTATTCACATTAATTAATTTATAATTGGGCCAAAATTTAGGCTTAGCATATATAGTGAGACTTTAACTAGGTGATTGTGTACATGTATGTGTTGTCAGTTAGTTTATAGACTCAAATATTAGACGAGTCAAAATTTAAGGGTTCATAGTGTATTTATCTCATATCTAAAGGATATTTTCATAAAAGTATGCATTTTTGTAAGACCTTTAAAATAAAAGCTATTCAAGAAAATACATTACGATATGTATTGATTATTAGTGTAGAATGTCAATGCAGTCGCACGCCTTACAATCAGTTGTTCTATCAAGGCGATATTGCAATCCAGCTAAAATGGAGGACGCTCTCAAATTCCATTGCAATCAATATTTACAGATTGAATCAATTATTTACCATAATTATAGGTATGTTATTCTATTTGGACTATATATTGTTAATGACAGGTTACTGAGTTTTTTTTTTCTTTAATATATGCACAAATGTCCTCTTTTTGAATAAAAATAAATACAATTGATTGCAATCAAATTAGAATGGAACATACATATATTGGATGAAATCATAGAATAGGTGTATGAACTTCGAATACCCCCATTAGCCTGGATCGATAAATAGTAAAACTTCTCTCAAGTTTTATTATTCATCATCACATTGACTTTCCAAATCTTCAATTCGAGAAGATTTTTTTTCCCTTTTCGTGAAAGCTGCCACTCAATTTTAAAATCACTACAATCAAATATGTTCCTCTTATGGAGAAAACTGAGTTTCGACAAAAGAACGCACCACATGGGAAAATTAGTTTTGTATGTAGTTTTATCGGGGCGGGGAAGATTTATTATTACGTATGTTGGTCAGTTCACCAAACTATACTTATCACGTTGGATTATTTTTTGAGTTTCTCCCATTTCAATTTAATTATTTCTTAGGATCTCGTCATGAGTAGTTTTTAAATAGAGGGTAATTAATAAAACGGCTAGAGTCCTTGTTCCAAGTATGATGACTCCCTTTGTAAAGAATTTGGGATCCTTTCATTCTTGAGTATTGCCATAGAAGTGTCACTGTTTTTCACCTTTGAGAACATCATTAATTTGTTCAAACTTAAAATTCATGACATGGAGAAACAAAGATTAGTTGTGATTTCACGCAGTTGTTGGTAGATAACCATAATCTTAATCCATTTTTTTGAGTATCTAATGAACATAGAACATATCTTTTTGTTAAAATTGATTAGGATAAATAGTTTACAATGAAATCATGAATTATAGTGTTTCCGATGATCGATTAGTTCATATGCATTTATGTTATTGTTAGAAGATGTCTACAGTCTGCCGACTGGGCATCGTTGACCTTAATTGAGCTTAGCGTCGCCTGCATGTGCCTAGGTTCTTTGTTCGTTTTGTGGATCTTGTTCTATGCAATGGTATTTTTTGGAAATAATTATTGTTGGCTGAGTATATTGTTCAATGTAGCTGAATAGTTCTGTCAATTAATGATTGTCATGCTGAATTGAAGATAACAGGTGATCAAAAAGAGAAAGTGAAAGGAGGCAAATCCCTTCTTACAACAAGCAAGGGATTCTGATCCGGATCAAATATAAGCTGGACGTCCGTTTTCTCTCCAGACAAGCTCTCCTTGGAATTCAAGAAACAATCTCATGATTCTGATCCGTAATTATGGAGTATTTGTCTCATGATTATGTTTTTGATGCCTATTGTAATTAAGGAAAAATGACTTATCGTGATCTGTATGTCTGTGACCAATTTCATTTCTCAGTGCAGATGTTAATTCATTAGAACTTGGTTTGGGTTGATTTTGTCGATTGCTTGTATGTCTAACATTTCCTTGCGCAAAAGCAAACCTCAATTATACTGCTCATCCACTTATAAGCTATAATATCTGCATGTACAATATTACGTTTTCTCGGCTCATTGTGAACATTTTCTACTTGCTAAAACGATGGTTTGGGTGGATCACTTCATGGTAACGGCACGTACATCATTTCAAATTCTATGCTGTTTAATTGCATAGAAAGCACCACCTAATAATGCATTAGGAGATGCAAAAATGCTGCACTAGTTAGATAAAGGCAGCATTCAACATCCAAAAAGAAATGATATTGTGTGCAGTTACATGTTGTAGTGGGAAACTTCCTTATTGCCATATTATCTAAGTCATTATTGACTATACTGACCCACAGTATATAGTTTTAGTGGTTGTACATGTGGTATTAGTTTAATTTATAGATTCAAGTATTAGGCGAGTCATAATTTAAGGGTCATGGTGTGATTATTCCTTATTAAAATGATATTTTTGTAAATTATAAATAACTATGCAAAGCCCTAATAAAACATATTCAAGAAATATATATATATATATATATTATGTATATGATTATTTGGAAGAGGATAGCCGTCCATACAATCATTTGTGTCTTTGATAAGAAGCAATACAATTCTCCCTTGATGAAATGCTTAATGTTCTATTGGTGCGATCTTGAAATTCACTAAAAATGGAGGAAGATTCCCAACTCTATGATCCAATAAATTATTTCCCATTGAATCAATCATTTACAAGAACTAAAGGTATATAAAGTTCATTCAAATTATTTTTTCAATTATTGGTATTTTATTCTTGTTTCACTGATATATGCTAGATGTCACCTTTTTTTGAGTACGCTCCAGGATCACTTTTTCTTAGATCGAATTGACGAACTACCAGATGATATATACCGGAATCATAGTAAACAGGCATACAAACAGGTATCATGGCGTACCTGGAGATTCCCAAAGATAGTGAGTTAAGGAACAACTCTAATCAGCATGATCTTAGAACCTTGATCCCTATTACCATGAAGATTGGAGCAAACTTCAGCCTGAACAAGTTAAAGCTCGTAAAGTGAGAGATAGCAAAGAAACACTTTAATTGTTGTTTTTTTCTTTTGGAAATTTGCTTAATCTAATTGTCAAGGGAAATCAGTATGATGAGACTGTTTATTCTTTTCTTTACATTGAAAAATTTGCATCTATTTTGAGACGGAGGTAGTAATAATTATGAGTTCTCATTGTTCATTTCATGATTCATTTTTCCAAAAGGTAACATATATACTTGTAAAACTACATTTTGGCTCTCTCTTTAAGAGAGATTAATGTTAGTTTAAGACATTGTGTTGATTTTGCAGCCAGGCAAGAAGTAATTAAACGGAAGCATGCCCATCATATTCCAAGCAAGAGATTATGCTATATTTGGATGAACCTAAAAATATAAAACATGATGTACATTATAATACGAAGGGAGTAATAATTAGCTCATGTATCAGTAGTTTTTTTTTTTTTTAATTCAAAAAAGAAAAATTGAAGATCTAAGATCTTTTTGCATGTGGTAGTTGCTACATGAGCAATCTCTCTTCACAAGTTGTAGGGATGATGACTCAGGTTTGATCAATATTGGTGCAATTTTAGCTTTTTATTGACCAAGAAGTATATATACAACTTATAACTAATATTAGGTGCAACAATCTTGCCCCTTTACATCATCTCCAATTGCTTATCACTTCTCTATGTATGTGACCTTTTTTATGTTCAAGACAAAACGCTACAGACTGCTTACTACTGCGAATCAAACTACCTGTATCCACACTATCACCTCTGAAAATCTTCCTATTGCGTGCCTGCCATATATTATACACAGATGGCCAACAGCGCCCATCTTCTTATCTTCGCCAAAATTGTTTAGCCAACCGTTTTCTTTGCAAACCATCCCACTTCTCTTCTCCATTGTCCAGGCTGTCGAAAGATGTGACAGCGAGGCATAATATCCAACCATACCAGCCGAGAGACAGGGCATTCAAAAAACAGATGGCTAATTGTTTCAACACCCAAATTACAAAGCGGACATATATTTGTATTGCATATCCCCATATTCTTGCTAATCTATCACGCACAACAAGCCTATTCCTTACCGCTAACCACATAACAAAACTATGCTTAGGACAATTTCCAGCACCCCAAACAAGCCTATACCATCTAACGACATTCTTCTTCTTACGGATCATATCCAAAGGAGATGGAATACATACCTAAATCATCTGCACTCCAAAAATCGCATCTGGCTGTGACTCATTAATTGTAGCTCCTTTAACAGCCTCCCAAGCCACTGCTATTTCTTCAGTAATAGGATAAGGTAGCTTCCAATTATTACACCTCCAACAGTCCTTCACTCTTGCTGCCCTTTTTATATCAGCATCAGAGAAACTAATGCCTGGAAATATGTCACACATCGATTTACCACCAATCCAGTTTTGTGGATAATGACTCAGGTTTGATCAATATTGAAACAGAAATTAGATTGTTTTTATACTATATATGCGACTCATCTTAATAAATGTGCAACTAATGCTAATTTATATATCTGTTGTGTAGGCTTTGCAAGGAGACCTTGCTGTTGGGTTATATGCTTGGTTACATAGTCTAGTAATACAATCAATACCAAAAGTTGCAATCCTCAATCCAGCGATTTAATATTGCAGCAGGTTTAGAGTTATTACTTGGTGAATATATGATACGAATTTCTTGTTTTAAAATATTTATTGTGGGTATTTTTCCTGTTTGAACCTTTATAATACTTGTGAATTCTACAGAATCTTGTCATCCCCCAAAGATAAAACAATACTAGTTAATCGTGCTATTAGAAAAGGGGAGCGTTTGGTGCCTCCTGCGTCGCTCGAGACTCTGTTGCGAAGCAGAGTCTAGGGTGGCTCCCTTAGAAAGCAGATAGTGAGTTTTGCTATCGATGCTGCTGGAGAAAGTAATTATACCATAGCCTATTTCGTCCCTCTCTTTCGTTCACCTTCTCATTTTGTCTTTCCCGGCGAAGTTATGGTTGGAATTTTAGTTTAAGTAATTAACAATTGGTGTTTTCACAGGAAATCAGCAATTGTCTAAGGAAGCAACTTGACATTTTCATATGGTGTTTGGCCCGGAATGATTATTGTTACAAGCGGTGGGTAAAGCTATTCTAGTTTTTTAAGTTTTGTTTAAATTTGTTTCTACTCGTTAAACATATTCTTACTCCTCGGTGTCCTTGTTGTTCCGGAATGTACCCGGGACAATATTCATCGTGATGCGTTGGGCGTTATCCAATATCACATGCGCAATTAGGGCCACCACCATCTCATGAGATTGGGAGAAAGCTGGCCGTAACTATACGAAGGCGTATTCCGACCTGTTTGGACAGATTAGCGCAGGTGTGCTTACGATGGCCCGTGAGCACCGGTAAAGTAAAAACGGTGCGAGAAAATAAAATGGCACACGATATGTTTACGCGAGTTCGGTTTCCCTACATCTGCGGGGCCTAGCCCGGAGGTAAAACGGTATTCCACTATCTCTGTAACAATAGGACGGTACTCGGGTTACAACTCGCTCATATATAACCTACCTCCTACTTCACTAAGTGTACTCTTCGCTCTTACCTCACGGTTGCCTTACCAAACGGGTAAGGACTTCACGCAACCCTCTTTCGGATATACGTGTGACAAATACAATGCAATGTAAATACAACTCTCTAAAGTTTGATGAGTGCTCTCTTTAATCGCAAACAAGAAGGTGTGAAACACTTAAAAAGTGCTTGAATGGTTTGTCTCCTTCGTCTTCTATTTATCTTGCTCCAAACCTCTTAGAATCAAATCAGAATATTTCTATTTAATTCGCAATCACCTTCAAATCAAATCCAGTGAGAAAAGGGATTGATACACAAAAGAATCCTTTGGCCGGTTGACTTCTCTTTTGATAACTAGTTTCCTTTTCGAATATAGGAAACTAAGTAATACTTCAAATCAAATCAAATCTTCAACAAAATAGGAACGAATCAACCAGGATTCTCAATAACTAGTTTTCCATTCGACTTGTCTTGGAGGATCAAATCATATATTCGGAGGAGCTTGGATTTGACGAAAATAGCCAACAAATGTAAGCTGGCCGTGACACTGTGTCGGCGCATGCTGTGACCACGGGTGAAGAGCACAGGCGGTTTGCGGCAACACTATCTATTTGAACAACCTGAATCTAGGAATCCTCAGTTATGTTATTTATAGCTTTACTTCACTTTAAAATTTTTACGCTGAGAGGAAGAAAAAGAAAAGATTTTACTTTCAGATTATTTATATACTGTTTTAGTGTAGAAAGGCTTTTTGTTTCCCCAAATATGCTTTCCGAGCAAGGAAAAATAATAATGGTAGGGAATTTAGCCATGGATTTGGGGTTTCGATTTAACTTATTGAGCTGAGTTGAGGAGGAGTAGGTAGATATATATGATCTAATGAAGTTTTGTAGAATCTAGTTGTATAATATGTGTTTGATGTAACATTACATTGTTTATTGACGAAAGATCTTCAAACAAGTTTTACATGAGCGTACAATTTGCCCTGTTCTGTTTCGTTGCAAGATTAACGTAAGATCTTGCAATTCACTTTGTATTTTTATACAAGCTTACAACTCGGGATACTGTTAACATCCTACAACACGGGATACACTAATCAAACTTACAACTCGGATGCTTTTAAGAAGACCACAACTCGGGATATACTTTTAATTAACAACACTACAACTCGGTACAGTAACCCATAGGCCTTTTTTAAGCTCGGCTCTGAATTTTAGAAGGGCTTCCCTCTCCACACTGTAGCCTGTCTAATCGAGGCATGAACAGAAATCGATGTAGTTGGCAGGATTAGGAATAGAACAGTGAAAAAAAGACAGAAAATTTTTGTGCTGACCATTCTCTATTGATCAGGAAAGGAAATTACTCATTGAACAATGTTTGTATTGAGGGTAGAACAATTCCAAAGCTATTTCTGCATATTTATCGACGGTAGGTTCTTTGGCTATCGTTAAACAATGTTTTCCAAATTTAGCTTAAATGCTAGCTTTCACGGAGGAAGAAATAATTCTTCAATAAAACCTGGAATAATGATATTTAATCAAATATAATACGGTTAGGAAAAAATCCCGTCAGGAAATCAACTCCGGACCTTGAACGATCCATATGTTTACCAACGAAATCCTAAACTTTGTGGCCCCCATTGTCGATCAAATGCTCATCGGTGGAAATATTGAAGACAACGGTGCAGAGAAAGACAATGGCTCTGAAATGTTTATCACATAATTTTGGATCTTTTTTGGGTTGTTTGGGAATCAAGAGATCTTGAAGACATGTTTTTTCCAGATTTTTGGACAACTTGACAGACATGATTTGCATGCGCAGTTGAAATCTTATCTGAAGGTTATAAATTTTAATGATTATGAGAAGATCAATCGAATTTCCAATCTAAACATGCTCAGTTGATAATATAATCAATCATCTTACTAAAACTCTTCGAGTTAGACTAACATAATCCATGCTTAATGGTGATCTTTGTGTTTTGTTATAGGAAATTGGACTGGATTTGTGGTGGTTCATATGGTGGAGCACTCATATTATTACTACATAGATATAAGGGAGCTGATGAGTGATCCTCTTTTTGCCATCTCAGCAGACATACAGAATTTGTTGTTGTCGTGTCGATGTGAAGTAAGGGAGCGCACTCAAATATAAGACCATACTAAACCATAGGTATAATTGTTGTGCATGTGGTGGTAGTTTAATTTATAGATTCAAGGGTAGACGAGTCATAATTTAAGGGTCATAGTATAATTATTTCTTATTTCAATGATAGTTTTGTAAATTATGAAGTACTATGTAAAACCCTAACTAAACCTATTCATAAAATTTACATGTGATTATTTAGAAGAGTACAACCGCCTTTCCCAACATATGCTTGAAGTTTTGATTGATTGCGATCTTGAAAGACAAGCAAAAATGGAGGAAGATGTCAATAGCTATGATACAATCAATTTCCATCGAATCAATAATTTACCCGAATTAAAGGTACATAAATTTTTTTAATGATTCATATTATTTCTTGTTCATTGATATATGCATAGATGTCACCTTTAGAGTGAGTGGAAGTAAGATTGAATTTTATCATGGAGTTAGAATCAAACACGGATAGGATAGGATAGGATATGATAGGATAGATATATAAATTTGAACATTTGGGTGCCAATTATCCTTGATCAATAGATTTAATTTTTTAATTTCATATCCCATTCAATGAGGCTATGAAATTTTTGATTATGGTGAATCAAAAATGAATTGCTAGTTTTCTTTTTGCACAGTTAACACCACAGCAGTCATGACACTCTGCAATAGACCAACGATAAGCTCCATGAGTTTCATTAGGAATTTCCCCAATCCTTTCCTTTGAATACGATACGTCCAGCTGTATTTCATATTTGTAGAGAACAGGCACCTCCTCCTCTCTAATAAATCGGTATTGTACAAATCCAACCATTCCATTCACCGCCTTGTGTGTGCGAAGATGTACCTAGCTTCTGGTGCCACCATTTCCCTCCTTTTCACCTTCTCCTGGATTCACCATTCTGATCCAAAAGCCCCTTCCATATTCACCTTCTTCATCCCTCGCAAAACCTGCAACCGATCAACAGAGGAACGAAAATCAAAATAAGCTCATAATCTGTATAAGTATAAAGGTAGAAAAAAAGGAGGCAAAACTTGCTTGTTTAATCCTAACTTGATTCTCCAGATATATTCATTTCATGTTTCTTGATTTAATTTTCGCAACTCATACACTACTATATAAACACTTGGAGGAGGCTGTACCAAAACACAATATAAAATATTTTTTATAAATAATTCTTGAGCATTACTGGTATGGAATTCTCTGAGTCATAATTGTATTAATTTGCAGGCTATAAACTCCTCATGATATGTCAATGGATATTGCAACTAAACTTGGAGTTGGGGTTGCATTTGGGATTATTCTCATAATTCTTGTATCTGTATGCTTCTGCATATTACAGTCAAAGAATTTCAGTAACACCGAGGCAGCATCTTCAAATTGCTCTGCACATGGTAACTAGATAACAAATTATTTTATGTTCATATTGGAATTTGTATTGGATAGCTTATAATTGTCTTTTTTGGTTTAGACACTTCAATGTCATGATATACATGGAGAACAAAGATTACTTAAGATTCATGCAGTTGTTGGCAGATGTTCATAATCTTGAATTCATTTGTTTGTGCATCCAAATTACATAGAACATAGCCATTTCTTATAATACTTCATGAGGAAAAAATAGTTAACCATGAATTACTCTTTCCAATGATATATTATGTAATTAGGTTATTATTAGAAGTTTATCTGCAGTCTATTAAACGGATGTTATATACATGATTGATCTGATTACTCTTATCTGCCATATATGTATGTAAATGGGCGCAATTTGTTCGTAGTCAACGAGAACTAATATGAAAGACATGTTTATCAGTTTATATTTCATCTTTTGAGTTTAAGTAAATAGACTAATTTCCTGACCTTAATCCTAAATTTATCTTGGTTTCATTTGTCGGTGCAGTCATTGACCTCCAATATTTGCCTGCAACCGGACAAGAGTCGTGGTCCTTGTGGAGCTCAAATCAAACGTGATAAAGCCGAAACTCCTCGGAGTCTGGAGATGGGAGATGTGGAATAACATTGGGTTATCACAACGACATCTGTGATAGTCCCGATCTGCTGCAAGTACGCTCCAGGATCATTTTTTCTTAGATCGAATTGACGAACTACCAGATCGATATACATTGGAATCAACGCAAACAAAAAAATATATACCTCTTAGAATTTCATGAAACTTCACTTCTCCAAAAGGTAACATATATACAATTATATATAAAACTATATTTTGATTCTCTCTTTAAGAAAATTACTAATGATGATTTATATTACGTTGTGTTGTTTTTGGCAGCTGGCCGAGAAGTAATTGTCATGTGCAGTTAAATGGAACCATCTCCATCATCCAAGAAAGAGATTCTCCTACTTTGAGTATTTATGAGTTGTATTAGTTTTCATTGTCAAGGTGTTCATCCACAGTTTGCCAAAATATGGTATGACAATTTTCGTTATATACATAAGCCTTTCTAGCTAGTTGGCTTCCATCAGACCTGATAGCTTGTGGAAATATATATGGACGAAATATTACAAACAGAATTTTCAATGCTTCAATTCTGAATCTGCCCTCATTCTTCATATGTGTCTTCAACTAGAATACTAGAATTCTTTATATTGCCATTACTCAAGCAAATTTTGTTGTTTGCCATCTAACGAGCGAGCAATTGCCTAGAATTCAGAATTTTTCGCAGGATTCGTAAAATTCTCTTAACTGCATGATCTTAATCTAAGAGTTGAGTACTCTATCTTGATTTGTTATTCGATAATGAAAATTTTATCTGAATGTTACACATTTTTTAATGATTGTGAGACAATGTGTTAATTGAATTTCCAATCTAAACACGCATAGTTGATTATATCATCAGAATATATTCAATCAATTATATACATAACACTGCTCGAGAGATAGACAAACATAATTTAGGCTTAATGGTGATCTTTTTGTTCTATTTAGGAAATTAGGTTGAATCCGTGGTGGTCGATATTCATATGGTAGAGTATAGTAATATTACAGGAACTAAAGTGTACGTTACGTATGTACAAGATAATCTATTGCATGCTATTGTAGAAATTTTCGTAACACGTACTAATCTAAGTTGAATTTTGCAATCCGGACTGAGAATTGAAGATTTCCACAATTGCTCGATGAAATGCCTAATAGCAAAGCAATTCATAAGTGTTTGACGAAATGTCTCAAGGAAACTCTACCGCACTTGACCGAGACTTTTTTTTCTTTGCTTTTGTCATGATGTGATTTGAAAGGGATAGAGATACAACCACAACTTGTGGCCCAACCAAGAAAGTGGTCCCAAAATGCCAGGAGAAGAATTACATGGCTTACGTCTGGATTTTTTTATGGCCCAATGCATCATAGACTTATGGTTATTAGTAAAGTAATGGGATACATAAAGAAGGCACTTTGAACCTTGTTTTCTAGCATGTAGAAATCTCATTGACGAGATTAGGTCATTGATTCACTATTCTGTAGATTGCTCTTTTAGTTTTCCTGTCCCGAGGGAGTAATCGCCTAGCAAATTCCGTAAATGATTTAATGACAAATGTGATAGGGCGATTATATCTACTTACGGTTTCTAATTACTTGTCATTTTTACTATGCAAAATTTTGCATGATATAAAATGACAAATAATTATGAAACATGAAGGAATATATTAGTAGTAATCTTATCTTTTATTTTCTTTTATTTTTAAATGGAAGATATATGACTTTTGCATGTGGTAGTTGCTACATGAGCAAATCTCTCTTCACGATAGTTGTAGGGACGAAGAAGAATGGTACATTCCAAAACGAGGGATCTAATTAGTATAATACTATATTATAGAATAATGTCATCTAGCCTCATTGTGAAGAAATGAAGTCACATGATATTTAAGGGTATGTCCACCGTTCAATTAGCGCCCAATACTCCATTCATGCACTATTATTATTATACAAATAATTTGCCTAGGAATGATTTGGACGGAACAAAATCCTCTGCATAGTTTTTAATTCTTTTTTAATATTGGGAAAACATACTAATAATATTTTATCAATACATCATTGCCACATCTTCAATTGATTTGGCATAAATCTAAATCATGTTTGACTAGCTTTTAATGCAGATTGGTAAGTATTACTATTAGTTATTATAAATAAATAAATTCTTGTATTATGATGATACCAAATTCCATTAAACACACAATGTGACGGCGCCCTGAGCTGAATTTGTCGGAATCTGGCTGGAAATACGAGAAGGAGCCATCTTTGGACTTTCCGTCTAGATCTTGTTCAAACTTGCACGATTTTTAGAGAGCAATCTGTTGAGAATTTGGATATGGTTATTTGGAAAAAAAAATGAAGTTTAAGATGTCTATTTTCAAAAAAACTAAGAGAAGAATTTTTAATTGAGAGATTAGATCGGATTTGAGAGAGATTCCGGAAACTGTACGGATGAGCGACAGTTTGGAGTGATTCCGGGAAGACGGAGATTTCTGAGAGATGGAAGTAAATGTGGGTCTTGTGAGATATTGTTGGAAAGAGCTTTCGAAAAGGAGGATTTTGGTTCTTGAATGAAGAGATTCGGACCAATATTGAAGGGAGTTATTGTGTTTACAAGTTTGTGAAATAGATTGTACAACTATGGACGTTTTTGGTTAAACTCCAAAACCTCAGATGGACTAGCATCAAAATTATACATGAAAATGGGGGTCAAGCACATGGGCAACACACTCTCTTTTGCATTCAAAATCTGAAATGTTTTTAGGCTATTGCAATCACTTATATAGTGAAATAAAGTCTTTAAATCAATATAACATAAAGGGAAATAAACTCCAAAAATCTGAAAATGCAAGGACCTTGGAGCGCATACTTGGAGGGCACGCAATGTCTCACGACTGAGTAAGTCAAGCAGGCAGTTCTGGCAGACGTTCCAGCGAGAGTTGCCACGTCATCACAGTTGACCATTACTTTGACTTTGTTAAAATTAAAACTACTCAAAATCAAATGAATCCTAGCACTATTGTCCATTCCTAAATCATCATTTTCCAACAAATGTTCCGTGAATAGACTAATAGGCGATGGTCCACCATCATCCTCCCTCTCTTGAGAAGGATCGTCATTCATACCACCACTACCTAGTTCCTTATCAAGCATAGAATCTTCAAAATAAAGGGCTAGGTCACTTACATTGAAAACATTTGGGATGTTGTAGTCCTCGAGGAGATCGACTTCGTATGCATTTGGGAAGAATCTTTTTCAATACCTTATAAGGACCCTCGGCCTTGAATTGTAGCTTAGTGAATCTCTTGTTCGGTTGTCTTTCCTTCTTTAGATGCATCCACTGCAAATCACCAACTTCAAATTCCTTGTGGACACGATGCTTGTCGGCTTGATTTTTATAGGCGGCATTGTGCTTCTCTATTTGTTCTCTAGCTTTCAAATGTAACTTCTTAATCTCTTCGGCTCTTCTCTTTGCATTCAAACTAGGGAGCCCACTTGTGTGCATCGGGTAGGAGAGATATAGGGTTAAGAGGGTTAATTCCATACACAACTTCAAAGGGAGAAGCTTGAGTAGACTTACTTTTGGAGCAATTATAAGCAAACTCGGCGTGAGGCAACTTCACAATCCCAATCCTTTGTTTTACCCTTAAGCAAACATCTCAACAAAGTTCCGAGGCTCAGGTTAACCACCTCCATTTGGCCGTCTTGTTTGAGGATGATAAGAGGTGCTAAACTTCGACTTAGTACCAAGCCTCCCCACAATGTTCTCCAAAAGTGGCTAATGAACTTCACATCTCGATACAAGACAATAGTCCTAGGGATTCCATGAAATCTCACAATTTCCCTTAAAAATACAACTCGACAATGTGTGAAGCATCAAGAGTTTTAGAGCAAGGTAAGAAATGAGCCATCTTTGAAAATCGATCTACCACCAATTATAGAATCATGATCTCTCCTAGTATGAGGAAGTCCTAGAACAAAATCCATGCTAACATCTTCCCAAGGGTAATTAGGAATAGGGAGAGAGTATACAAACCGGTGATTTGAGCCTTCATTTTGGCCATTTGACAAGTGTTGCATCCTTCCACTAATCGGCACACATCTTGCTTCATCTTGTGACACAAATTGCCTTGAGCTAGGGCATAGGTCTTGTCCAGGCCAAAGTGGCCCGCCAAGCCTCCACCGTACTTCCTAAAATTTCTTCTCTCAAAGAACACCTAGGAACACAGCAAAGACCATCCTTGTAAAGATAAGCCATTGTAAATGTGAAATCCTTAAAGACTCCGTTGCTGACAAGAAGCCCAAATCTCTTTGAAATCATCATCCATGGCATACAAGTCTTTTATCAAACCCCATAACTTGTTCTTCAAAAATTCCCAAGGCGTGTCGCCTACTCAAAGAAATAGCCACTACATTGTTTGTTTCGGCTTTATGCTTTATGACAAAGTTGAAGGTTTGTAGGTATTCCACCCAAAGAAGCATGTTGACGGTTTAGATGTGATTGACTTTGAATGTACTTCAATGCTTGATGGTCGTTATAGAGCACAAAAGAGTTTTGGCAAAAGATAATAACTCCAATGATGGAGAGCTCCAACTATAGCATAGAACTCTTGGTCATAAACCGAATACTTCTTTGCATCATTTAACTTCTCACTCAAAATAAGCTATAGGTTTTCCTTCTTGAGATAACACCGCACCAATGCCCACACCACTAGCATCACATTCCAAGTTCAAAGGGCTTATCAAAGTTCGGCAAAGCTAGCAAAGGAGCTTCATGCAGGCAACTTCTTAAGTGTAAGAAAAGCTAGATCAGCTTGATGAGTCCACTTGAAATCTCCCTTCTTCATACAATCGGTAATGGTCGCCGTAATGGTGCTAAATCCCTTTACAAACTTCCGGTAGAAAGAACAAAGCCCATGAAAACTTCTATAACTTCATGAATATTAGAAGGAATGGGCCAACTAACAATTGCCTCAACTTTGGCCTCATCCATGCTAATGCCCTTGTTAGACACAATTGACCATTACATTGACGAAAGTTGCCATGTCATTACGATCGACCATTACTTTGACTTTGTTAAAATTAAAACTACTCAAAATCAAATGAATCCCAACACTATTGTCCATTCCTGAATCATCATTTTCCAACAAATGTTCCGTGAATAGACTAATAGGCAATGGTCTGCCATCACCATGGCATAGCCTCACTTTGAGTGAGTATCTCCTCCCACCCCTCATCCGTGAGGTGAGGGTTCGAAGTCGTGCGGTCCACACACCATTGTAATGCAATTAAAAAAAATCCATTAAGAAAAATTTCCATCAAGTTCTATTCAAATCTATGTGTGTTGGCTAGACATAACTACAATTCGGATTGGTACCGGTTTAAAATTGGCAAGGATTTTTTAAATTTAAAGAATCGAATTTGAACCATAATTTTTTGAAATTGGAGCGATTAGAGTGCCGTTACCGTCTTCTTCGTCGTCAGATTCTTCTTATTTGAGTAGGAAATCCAGTGGTGTTGTTTCTCGGAATTTGTCTTTTGCGTCTTCTTCAAGCTTGTCCGGTGACAAGATTGTTCAATTTAAGTCTTCATGTCGCTCACGAAGTGAAGGAGCTAGAACTCCGTTCATCGTGTCTCCGAAAGCTGTTTCGGATTCTAAGAACTCGCAGACTTTTCTTGATCCTGATGCTAGCAGGGTCAGTTGCTCTCTCTCTTTCTCTTTGTCTGTTGCTTTCTATATTTGGCATTTGGTCGATTTTCACTTCATTTCTCTATTTGTTGGTTGAAAAATGTGGCTTTCTTACCTGGTTTTAAGCTTGAGTAATTGTATGCTTACCATTGTTTACTGAGTTAAGCTTCGATCGTAAGGGGGGAGGATAATGGAGAATCTGTGTTTATCGATTCAATTGTTGATTTTGATCAAGGATCCAGAATCCAACTTGCTAATTTTGTTTAATCATTTCATAAATCATCATTAAGTTGATCCAAACTGCTGATCTAACCTTTTCTCTGTCATTATAGCCAACTCAACCAAATTTTTTTAACATACAAAAGTACCCTTTTGCCAATTCACATTTTTTTAAAAGGGACTATTGAGGAATTTGTCCCAAAATTTGATGATATTAATAAAAGGAATAATCCGTCCCAAATAACAGAGTGTACAAATATTGCTGACATGGATGAATCTTTTTGGATGGTATGCTTATATGTCAAACAGTTGTAACTGAGGAGTTGATCGAGTTTAACATGGAACAAACCTGAAGTTAATCAAAGCAAAGTTCAATCGTGAAATAGTTATAGAATATGCCAAAGCGATAGGGGGAACAAAAAAATGAAAAATCCAAACGTCAATTATAATGCATCAAATTCTTATGCTGTTTTGATTGCACAGAAAAAACAGCACCTAATAATGCATCAGGAGATGCAAAAATGCTGCGCGAGTTAGATAAAGGCGAAAGCATTCAACATCCAAAAGAGAATGATATTGTACGCAGTTAGATGTTGTAGTGGGAATCTTTATTATTGCCTTATTATCTAAGTCAATATTGACTATACATAACCTAGTATATAGTTTTAGTGGTTGTACATGTGGTATTAGTTTAATTTATAGATTCAAGTGTTAGACAAGTTATAATTTAAGGGGTCATGGTGTGATTATTCCTAATTTAAATGATATTTTTGTAAATTATAAATAACTATGCAAAATAAAGCCCTAATAAAACCTATTCAAGAAGTATATATATGATATGATTATTTGGAAGAGTACAACCGTCCATACAATCATTTGTGTCTTTGATAAGAAGCAATACAATTCTACCTTGATCAAAGGCTTAATGTGCTATTGGCGCGATCTTGAAATTCAACTAAAAATGGAGGAAGATTTCCAACTCTACGATCCAATCAATTATTTCCCACTGAATAAATCATTTACGAGAACTAAAGGTATATAAAGTTTATTCAAATTATTTTTCAATTATTGGTATTTGATTCTTGTTTCATTAATATCTGCATATAGATGTCAGCTTTTGTGTGTACGCTCCAGAATCTCTTTTTCTTAGATCGAATTGACGAACTACCAGACGATATACAGCGGGATCATAGTAAACAGGCGTACAAACAGGTACATGCCTGGCGATTCCCAAAGATAGTGAGTTAAGGAACAACTCTAATCAGCACGATCTGAGAACCTTGCAGTCCCTATTACCATGAAGATTGGAGCAAACTTCAGCCTGAACAAGTTGAAGTCGTAAAGGGAGAGATAGCAAAGAAACACTTTAAAGAAAGGATGATTGTTCATCCTCACTTCAAGAATAATACCGCTGATGAAGCTATGGAGGTATGTGACTAAATTTTTGTTCTTGCCATTTTTTTTTTAATTGTTTTTTTTTTTTGGAAATTTGCTTAATCTAATTGTCAAGGGAAATCAGTATATGAGACTGTTTATTCTTTTCTTTGCATTTAATAATTGAGTTCTCATTGTTCATTCCAGATTCTTCACTTTTCCAAAAGGTAACATATATACTTGTAAAATTTACATTTTGGCTCTCTTAAGAGAGATTAATGTTAGTTTAAGACATTGTGTTGATTTTGCAGCCAGGCAAGAAGTAATTAAACGGAAGCATGCCCATCATATTACAAGCAAGAGATTATGCTATATTTGGATGAACCTAAAAATATAAAACATGATGTACATTATAATACGGAGGGAGGTAATAATTAGCTCATTTATCAGTATTTTTTTATTTAAAAAAGAAAAATGGAAGATCTAAGATCTTTTTGCATGTGGTAGCTGCTACAGGAGCACCACAAGTCGTAGGGATGAAGAAGAATGGTATATTTCAAAACGAGGGATAATGACTCGGTTTTCTATTGAGCAAGTAGTATACAACTTATAATCCATTATTAAGGAAGCAACAATCTTGCCCCTTTACATCATCTCCAATTGCTTATCACTTCTCTATGTATGTGACAAACTTTATGTTCAAGACAAAACGCTACAGACTGCTTACTACTGCGAATCAAACTACCTGCATCCAC
>JANIEQ010000567.1:0-12177 GCA_024708375.1 Oxalis stricta | reverse complement strand
TGAACCAGGTATACTTACATCTGATGCCGGTGAAGGTGACGGCCGTTGTGCTTCTTCCCCGGCTTTGTCTCTTGGGGCTGAAAATGGGTCACGACATTATATTTAGGATAGAAAGCAATAAGAGAAGAACAAGGTTTTAGCAAAAATCTCATTTCTCTGATGAGTTTTCAACTAATGCTCAAGTCAAAGCACCCACAATATATATACTACAATAGATGAATCAAAACAATGATTTATCAGTTGATGAAGAAAAAGTTTAGCACACCTTTGATGAGTTTTTCCGTGATTGAGCATGTAATTTTGTATGCTGACGATGCTGGCTCTGCATTTTCTCAAATTGTTGCAGCCTTAATTCAAAATCAATCCCATCGTGTAGCTTTCCATTATCTTGGTTTGTATTTCCATCCTCTGTTATTGGAGCTGCACTGTGCGTTGGTGTTATTTGAGATCTTCTATTTACTTGCTCTCCACCAAAAGAGTACGAAGGAACAGTTTTCAAACGTGTTCGCAGTATTTTAAACGCCACACTTTGCTGCATTACAATGAAATGAAAGGTCAAGAATCTGGAAAACACCACATGATGCATGCTAAAAGTTCAAAGGGAAGTAGGGCAGAAGCCATCAATGTACGGATTGTTTTCAATTTTGTTTACCTTTAACAGAGAAAGTGATTCAAAATATCCTCACCAAACAAAAACAGATATTTATTGATGAAAGCAAGAGCTGAGCATACCTGAGGAAGTAACATTAGTAGACCGTACAAGGCTTTCAGTAACCATATATTTCTTTCCGGTTCAAGGAGCTGTAACACCACAAAATGACTTAGCAACTCAACATACATCCTAAATATAAGAGTAGAAAACCCACATCACATAAACCACAGGGTCATCCATAAGAAAGTAATTATATAAGGAGAGGCACCTGCAATCTTAGATAAGCAAAGATGGGAGTCTCTAGCAAACGTATCAATTTATCCAGCTGGACCAAGAATTTGACATTAATATCTTCTTCAACCAGTCGACCGAATAACGGAACTTGCATGTGGGTATGCCTGCGAAGTAGGATTCGTAAACAAAATGCAATTTGTGAAATCAATGGTTAGTTGAACACCAAAGTCAAAACTTGTATCATGCGTAGATATGAAGCAAGTTGCATGTTAACTCTCAAACTGTTGTTACCTGAGCCAACAGGCAGAGACTTATGATTGCCATGGGAGAGTGGCACCAAGAAGCATACAGAGAAACAAACAAATCTTTTCCAGCAGGTTTAACCAGTGATTGTTTTAAAAGATCTCGAAGCTCAGATAATTCAGAAGGAGGTAAGCAGAATCAAATTCAAAGCCTGAAAAGAAGAAAGAAAATGCATTCACTAGGGTAAGGATTAATGAAAAGAAGAATATAGCCACAAGCATACGATTAGGATGAAGTACAAAAAAGCTACAATGCTCAGAGCTGGTGCCATATACTTATAGAGTGAGGTTTCAAACTCAAAAGCCAGTTCTAAATCATAGTCCAGCCTAAATTATGATACTACAATTTCACATGATGAAGGCGAAACCTGGCACAACGGTAAGGTTGTTCCTTTGGCAATGGAAACCTATAGGATACCGACCTCGGAAATAAGCTACGGGCACTTTGTGCACTCTTTGATATATAAGGGTATTAAGAAAAAGTCACACATAATATGGGGAATCATCGTCATAATGAATTTCCTCAACAAAAACTAACAGCACCTGAACCATAACGGATGCAAAATCCAAGTCCGATTCACCCTCCAGAATGGTGGAAAGTTCCCGATAGACCCTTTCAGCATCCAAAAGTACACAAAGTCGACATATAATCAAACCACCACGCCTGAATAAAATATTAATTTTTGAGATTATGAGTGGAAAACCATCAAGTAGAACAGTTACAAACACGACATGGAAGTGACAAGAAAGACACAGATTATTACTTCTCTAGAAGAGAATGATCAACCCGGAAATTCTGCACTAGGAAAACAACAAGTTGGCGAAAGTTTTGGGGATCTTTCGCAATGCACGCATGAACCTCAAGGACAAGGAGAACAACCTGTGGCAAAATGCAAAATTGATTAAAAACTCATACAACCAGTTATAGAACTCAAAGCCACCTTCTCGACTAGCTGAATGAAAGAGTTCCAAATACCACTTTGTTTCAAACATTAGAAACGAAAGCGGAACATCAATCTTAACTGCCTTTTTCAATGGCATTAACCAAAACCATACCGACCGAGGGTGTTTGGGATATCTGTTAATACCATTTCCCTGATTTTAATGAGAAGACACAGAAAATTTGGCAAAGCAAGATGAGGAATTTACCTCATCCGAAGGATCCGATAGTGCTTTGAGAAGTGTATCAAATATGTCACTCAGAAAACATAAGACCTGTTTTTGAGTTAAAAATACAATAGTCAGCAAATATAAAATAACAAAGCCAAACCCATATGTTGCAAACAAATAATTACATAGGTATGGCATTAGCGAGAACCCAGTTATAACATGTTTCAGAATCACCATTACTGTTATCTTATCTGACTACATCAGCAATACTTCGATTTGCACGTTATGATTGACAACCAAACATCATCAAAACAGTTCAGACAGTTGAACTTACAACAGTAATTGTAGACCACATAGGTCCTAAACCAGAATATTTGCACAGAAGTTTATCCATAGTGCTTTTTATGTTGGCTTTATTAGACAAGAATTTCTCCCTAATCAGTAATTATGCCTTGCCATTGTATCACATATTCACAAGCACAACCCCAGATTCCTTTATATAGGATTTAAGATATACAGTGAAAGAATGCCCAACGCCCTCATGGATAAGCCAACTACAAAGAAAGGCCCAATGCCCAGATATATATTCAACAGTTCACCTCATCACGATGTAGATTTATAAGGGTTGCCATCCAATGTAAAGCTTCAATTCGAGTAGCCTCCCAATCACTTGATAGTTGCCTGAATAATTAAAAGAGCTATTATTGACAGGATGAAACAATGTCAATCATCCCATTGGTAACAGAAACAATGCACCATGAACTTATGAAGCCCTTTTCCAAAAGCTTTTCAAATGGCATAAAAGTGAACTGCTTATGTAAATGGCAAAAAAGCGTAATTCACTGGTAAGATTGACAAACTAAAAAGGACCTTTTTCAGGTGACAAAAAGAAAAGAAAAGGGAACTACACCTCCTTGCAACAGACAAGATTGCTCCAACATCAAACCCTTCACCTGGATTAGCCTGGATCGCTCGGAGTTCTTCATTGGTTTCACGAGCAACCTTAATGAGAGGATAGGAAGAGAGACATTTCAGTGCATATTACATTAAAGGTTAAAGGCACCGCAGACAAGCTATTTATACACACCACTCTAATTTTTTCTTCTTTATCAGATATGCAGGGGAGGATTGCTCCAAGTATATCAGCATAGTAAGGAACTAGCAGATCCCCACCAAGTTTCACAAATTCATTGATCTGCATACGAAGCAGATAGAATGCCGACATTTCATATGATTATAACAGAAGATTTCTGAAAATACAAGAAAGATTATCCCTGAGAAAAAACTGTGGGGTACGTACCCATGTCATAGCCGTTAGTCGGGTAAATTCATCAGGAGAAGCTGCCCGCTGTACAAGTATCTCAGCCATGCGGCCATAATCTACAGACTTCAAAAGTAGCAGTGCCCGAGTCAGAAAATTGCAAATGAACAATAATTTATTTAAATTAAAATTCATCCCAAAAGGTGCCTTTTAATCCTATTGCCAGCTAAAGTTAGTGGTCAAAATAAATCATAAACACAAGTTGCCTAAGACTGGAGTTATAAGTGCTAGTCACACTTTCACAACATAAGCAGCGTATCTCAACAACCAGCAAACTGGAAACTTAAAAAAGGAAGTAGAAGTCTTACTGGGGAATTCTTAATCTCTTGGAGAAACTCTGAAAGAGCTGAATCAGCTTGTTGCCGTATTTCATGACTTGAATCGCTTAGCATATTAAACAAACCTGGCATGTGTGAAGGGTTCATAAATTCACATGAAACAAGGCAAAATTACATAATCATTTAATGAACAGTCAGAACTTGATTGTTTTACCATCAAGAAAATCTGGAAGAAAACCAAGCATATCAATGTCTGGAACACTGTCCAACACGGTGATCCACCCGACCAAAAACTGACGAACATACGGATTTAACACATTCATACGCTCTCTCAACAAGGGTATGAATTCTTCAATGCTAGCAAATGAAACAATCCACAAAAATACCAAATATTGCATAATGTTGGAACAGAAGCAAATATAATTTTAAAATTTGACCCAATAAGAATAAATGCAGGATATTTTGAATGAAAATGTGGAGTCGTCGTACCTGAACTGATCACTTTCAGTAACGATATCCTGCTTTTGTGTAGAATATTTCAGTATGAATTTAGAAGAAAATTTTACAAGTAACCAAACCCACTCACCAAAAGACAAATCATTAAGTTAAGGCATTAAGAGGGAAATTAGTTTACCTTCACAAGCCGATCCAGTAGGTGAGCAGCACTTTGTACATTGGGGTCAGAGTCAGCTGAGAGCTTGCATAAAGCATCAAAGATCTGATTGAAAAATATTATGAAATCTCCTCTAACAACCTGTAACAAAAGCAAAGCATGATTCTCAAACCTTGTGTCACAAAAACAATAAAAAGAAAAAAAGATAAAGTACTGATGAGCCGTCTATTCACCTTGGCAATATTATACAAGGCTTCACAAGCATAATAGCGAACTCTGCTATCTTGGTCCGAAAAAGAATTAAGCACCGGTGGTACAATTTGCTGACAGATTGATCAAAAGCAACCACCGGAATCACAAGGAAATACCAAAGCAATAACAGGAAAAAAGCAGAATAGAACAACAAGCTACAACTACAAACTTGACAATATAGTAAAATCATCCTCAAATTCAACAGTAAATCGAATTAAACCAGTCTGCAAAGAGTATAGTTCTACGTCGAATGGAAAAGATAACAGCTGTTATTTTTTAGTCTGACTCAAAGAAGGCCGTACACTTGTACTATTTCTAGGAACAAGCACTTGAATTTTGGAAGAATGAATACGAACAACGTGATGCGTGGTGCAAGATGGATAAAATTTTACATCATTCTCCCTCCCTCCCATAAATGGAAAACGAATTAGTAACGTCTTCAGTAGGATATTTATATTTCACAACGCATTTATCTTCTTTCGCTAAGTGACAACAATGTTTCAGTATGTATGCGATTTGCCGTCCCCCACTTAACAAATGTATCTCACAACCAGTTGATAAATATACCGTGGTATACAATAATATACAGTGATTTAGCAGAAGAAAAGACATGCCCTAACCTCGAGGTGTTGTGCTGCTTCAGAAGTCAATCCCACTGTTGCAGCGGCAAGTCCAATCAACCCTCCCTACATAAACAGAATTCAGTTATGTTCAAGAGCAATTGACATAAATCAAAATTCATCATGCATCTGGAGTTGAATCAAACCTTGCGGTGATTAGCTTGTGGGGAGTAAGTATACTCAGTTGTCAACAATTTGATGAGTGCTGATATCTTCTCGTGTTCACCTGCCAGTGTCAATTGCTTCACAATTCCTTCCACCTATTCGTGTAAAAATCATTAAATTAAATGAAGAGCATTCACAACATGCATTTAAAAATAAAAACCCTAGAAAGGGAAAATTGACCTCTAAAGCAGCATTTTTACGCTTTTCATATAGCTTATCGGAGAGATTACGAAGTACTGCAGTCGGAATCGCAGAGAGGCGTCGGCCATGACGAAAACCAAAACCGGTGACGAAGTCCAGAATCGGAAAAGCAACTGACTTCGTCGTGAAAATCAGATCTGGAGAAAAATTAGGAAAAATTGAATCGATGAAGCTGTCGATATCTGTGAGTTATAACTGCCATTAGTAACTTGTAAGCAATTTGCCTCTCGTTAATTTAATAAAATACTCCCTTCCCTTACTAAGATGTTAGAAAAAGACGAAATATATGTAAAAACTTTCTATAACCTTTTTTCTTTTTAATTTATGACCTCTTTTCCTTTTTTTTCTCTTTTTATAATAAAATCCCTTTATAAAGTTGCACAATATCACCGATGGCGATGTCAGCCTAATATGTATAAATATATATAAAGATTTAGAATTAAGCTTTCTAAGAAGATTTAGATTTAAATTTTAAACAAAGGATTTATGGATTATACTAACTTTATTAAAAAGAATAAAATAATCATGTTGAATAATTTTTTTAAAAAAACCTACATCTTGCGTTAGCCAAGCAATTCTAGCAATCCAGAGTCAGAATCGCTTCTGTCAGAGCCAACAATAACATCTGTATTACTTGAATTCTTGGCCTGAAGAACTGCATTACTTAAGTACTGACCCCTGACACAATTTAAATCAAGCGTTAGGGAACAGCTATGGTAAAGGGAGTAAAGATTCGTTTCTTATGAAAAGCCACAGTTTTAGCCATGATAATATGAACCTAATGGATGCCAGTGCCGCTTGTAAGTTGGTTATTATAAATGAGATAGGCCCAGACTTCACAGGTAGAAAGGAAAGCTCTGGCACAAAAACTTTTGTGTTGAACAGAAGATCAGTTCTTTAGCATGATGACAAACACACTATGCTAAACAAAATCTAAGAGCCGAAACTTGGTCATCATTTTTAAGAATCCTCAGAGTTTAAGACATGTAAAGAAAAGAAATAGAAGGAAAAAAGTAGAAGAGATGCGACCTTTGTTCTTGAGTAGAAATATCCCCTGGATCTGTTGTGCGCCTCTCTGCCAACCTAAGCAACATATGAGAAGCAAGCACATGCTGCCTCTTTGAGACCTAATACCTAGCCAAAAGATCAAGGTATTTGTTAGGTTTGGATGAGATTGCTGTTCTTGATAGATGAGCAGGAGAAGCTGTCGCTGTTACTGCAGAAAGTGCCCGGACCTGGAAAAAGAATAGAGAACATGAATGTGAGTTTTTATAGAAGTTTATATTTCTGATATTTGTGTTCAGTTTTCTACCCAAGTGATGTGGGGTGTGCTAAAGAGTGACTATCTGAAACATGCATCTTAACCTGAAAATATTTGCTATTTAAATGACATTTAAACCTCTTGTTCGGGTTCACGACCAGCACTTTGCAGAAACGGCACTAGATCTGGCCCTCCATACTCTAGCAACTTATTTTCAAGGCCTAAATCAATCATGGTTCTGCAGAGATACTCATGAAATAGAGTATCACGCGACTGAACTCAAAGTTGTACAATCTGACTTATGTACTTCTTCCGTTAGGCTTGATCAAGGACTGTTTGTACAGCAATCGTAGTATAAGACCCTAATTCATTTTGTGCAGTCACACCTTTCAGAGAACGCAATGCACTAGTAATTATCTCATAGCATCGTTCACGTTGGGATACAGCATGTTCCCGAATCGTAGCATCAATTTGGTCATTGAATGCGTCACATGCAGGATCAAGCACTTGTGCCTTCTGCAGAGGAAGCCTAAGAACCGCTTCATAAAATCTGTAATGTTCTCTAAAGTTAGGTTCAATGATTATAACAATTGAAAGTGGTGAACAGAAATATTGGCTAAACGTACTTTAAGTCCTCAAAACGTTTGCAAACTGTACGTAAATCAGCAGAGTCTGGAATTTTGCATAAGATATGGAATGCTTCCTTTGCAAGATTCTCCTTCTCATCACTGTCCAAACTTACAGCAGCTCTTTCAAGACATTCCACAGCTAAGAAGAATTTGTAATCAGACTCCCTGAAATAGCTTGGACATCCCTCCCTTAATCTTGCACTAATATCATCGATTGTCCCTCTATCATCAGGTCCAGTATAATACTATGGGAGGAAAACTAACAATTAAAAAAAATTGAGAATTGATGATACTTGTGTAGATAAAACTCAAATCAGTGTGATAATTCCTTGAGTGAATTAGAATACAACTTGTGAAGAGTATCTTCCGCATTTACCTCCATGATTGCACAAATAAGCTTTGTAGCAATGCGATCACCATCCTCAGAGCAAACTAGTTGATGGAATTTCAACTGAACCATCGCCTGCCTCAAACTAACATCAAACCCATGAACCAGGCATGTTACATGATGATGACAAAGTAGCTGGAGTAAAAACAGAGCTTCGGATCTAAGAAGCAATTGCCTAATACATTCCATCGCCCTAACCTGCAGTAGAGAAAATTAATAAATAGGGCAGATAAATAAAGAAACATGTGAAGCGTATAAAACTGAATCTAAAACTTTCATTCTACCTCCATGGCAGCCAGTTCAGCAAGATTGTAAGGTAACCGCTGTAGATTATCTGATGATCCAATGGCGTTAAACTCGTGACTGCACGAATATGCATCAAACAAGTTTCTCGCCATACCTCGATCTTCAGCCCTTAGTTCTGAACTAGATCCATGCAAAGTAGAACTTGTGAAATCTCCCAGGCCAGCTACGCAACCATAAAGTCCCCTTCTCTGATTCCTTCTAGACCTCAGAAACTTCTCTAGAGAACGGATTTTGTTTTCAAGGAATTCCATACTACTAGCAGGTAGTCTGCATACAATTACCCCACTTTCAGATGCAGCATTATTCGAACCAGATCCGACTGTTTTGACCATGACAGGAAGTTCCCAGAGTGCGAACAACAATCTAGAGGAGCACAGGCTAAGACCTTCATGTGCACCTGAGAAAATAGGCTCAGCCTCCTGAACTACCTGTCCCATGCTAAATCCATCAGCCACTGTTCTTGCGTTTGACAATGCATTACTACCATCAAGTTGTGCCACTCCAACGAGTCATGGATCTTCAAAAGCTTCTGCAGCCTTATCTGCAACAGCCTTGCTTACGAGATTATTAGAGGAAACTATTCCTGCAGCCAGCATCAAACACATTGCAGCTGCCTCTCCAGCCCCGAAACGACTAAAAAAATCCTCCAGTATAGATCTTGGTTTGTTGGATTCAAACAACCTTCTCAGAATATCAATAGGCCTGTTGAAAACCATTTCCATCATGCCCATGGTACTGAAAACAACAATTCTCCTACAAGGTAGTACATGTTGGGTTGAAAGATCACCTCTAGCCCAGAGCATCCCAGATGCCTTTTCATAGGACTCTCCAGAGTTTTCAAATCCACAAAATTCAAGTTCAGAATACAGTGACTGCACCAGGGAAGCAGTATCTGGCAGGGGTAATACATCTGCCACGGAAAGCATGCGACCTTCAAGTGGTAGGGAAGACACAACTTCCCGTAATGCTCGGGAGCTACTTGAACTTGTTGCCAAACTGCTTAACAGAGATGATTCCGAGCATGAGTCCCTGCTCATGATGCGAAGTGAAGATGTACTTTGTGCTGATGAATAAGAAAGGACAAGAGTTCCTGCAGAATAATAAGCTGCTTCAACCGTTCTACCAGCTAAAGATACTGCTCCAAAGCCAAGTCCACCTCCGACACCTAAAGGAGGAGAAGGCCTGGTTGTTACAAATTTCAAACAACTTGGTTTACGATGATCAAGAAATCCACCTGACCACCAACAGCACCATTATTTGCACTTGATGGGCAAGTGGATAGGTACATCCTTCTACCATCAGATAAAAGAGCTACAAGGTGCGGCCACTTTGATTCCAGAGTGGACAACGGTGAAATGGAAACAACGGAAGGGTTTACTGATCGATTTGTAGTTGGATATATCGACTGTCTAGCTCCATCATGTGGGCCCCTCTGACTGAACAAGTTCCTCTCTTCTGCTATTTTCTTCACTGGACCATCCCCACTTGCCCCCAGAATAAAAACCTGAAGATTCATCTCTTCTGTTCACGCATACAGAATTCGCCTCTCATTATCGATAACCATCTCAACAATGGGGTCAGCAGCACCAAATTTAAAAACATTTGGTACAACCCACCTACAAAGCAAAGAGCGCCTTTAATGTGAGTAATTCAGAAGTAAATTATGGCATAGAAAACTCCGAAGGTACTTAAATTTACTTTAGCTCTTGAACTTGGAGCATATAATACAAATCTTCATGACATCATATAAACTGAAGGGCAGACTTAATGAGCCTATATATCACTGTTAAAAGTTAAATTGAATATACCATAAAATTACACTCCCAACACCTGCAGTGAGACAAACTTTCACGGCACCGTCCATGCCAGCGCGAACTAGTTGTGTACAGCAACTCATAGATGTGGCCATCACGACCCGCCAGGAAAATACGACCCTTATCAGTACATTTGATACAAGTCATGGTGACCCCATCAGATGGAATCGTATACTCTGGAAGGGGCAGGAGTGAAATGTCAGCAAAAGGATTTGAGCCATCGCCATCTCCAGAGCAGCATAATCCAACAAGAATAATCTAATAACAAGCTAAAATAAAAAAGAAACAGTACACCCCAATGTCAATGATTAGTTCGTATAGTAGTACAAAATGCATAAGGATAACAATTCCAACCTCAATAGGAGTAGCTAAAACTATTAGATATTGGATTGCTTCAACATAAATGCCAGGTTTAGTTTTTGCAAGGCCAATGGCACAAATAGCTTTCTCTTCTCCACTGTATTCCAGGCATTGGCCATCGCTAATCAAAGGGCAAACAACATAAACCAAACATTAATGATTATGAATTTAGCATGCCGTCTTCACTACTCAATAGACTTGCAAAATTGTGTTTGTATCTGTGACCTAAAGAAAATTCTCACCACTTGTCAAAACGCCAAAGAAACAAAGAATTGTCTATTGATGCCCATGCCCTGCATCTCCGGAACTATCCCACAAAAGGCAGTTCCTTCCCCTACTGCTGCGTTATATCTTTCAACGAGTGCTGAAGGTAGTTCCCAAGTATCAACAACCTCGAGCAAAGGAGGCCGCTGCAATGTAAAAGGCAACATGAGGATTGCTAAGTCAACATTGATGAGAGAAAAAAGATTGAAATCCTAACATTTTAAATTCAGAAAATCATTGGCTCATCAAATGGCTTATACCAAAAGACAACTAATTCCATGCAGCATAACACATGTTCAGCACACGAGCTTTTGCATTGATAAAATCCACATTCTACTAAACTATGTGTGATTTCCTCTAACAATCCAAAATCAATTTTCATATCCAGCAGAGTGAAGACCAATTCAGTCATTCCTTTCCTAGTGTGAAACTTAGAAAATTATACTTGCGAGAGATCACCTCATCGACCTCCCAAATTAAAAAAGAGAGTTCACTCCATAATTAACCAAAACATTGTCGTAGCTAAACTCACAAGAAGAAGAAAAGAATATACAATACGAAACGAAGAGAAGAGAAGATAAGATTCTACGAAGTATGCATAACTTTCTACTCAGTAGTAACCAAAGTCACCTCGCTAGGATGAGTGGAGTACGTATGGCTCGCATATGTAGAACTAGAAGCTAGTAGAGCTTCTTCGAGATCGACTAGAGCAGCAAGTTGACGGACGATGCGGATGCTGATTTCCAGTACGGCATTAGTCACATCGCTTATCGAAATCTCCTCCTTGGGCGACATCTAACATTCGAATTCGCTGATTGAATGAATTGAAGAGTATAATCAGGAAATTTTGGTTGTTCAAGTGGCGGGCAAATTAAGCTAGTGTCTTTTTCTCGCAAAATCGGCGGGAAAATCGCGTTCAAACTCGGTCTGTTAAAATTCTACTTATTATCAATTTTTAGTTTTTTTTGGTTACTCCTGAAGAGAATGAATATGGAGATAAGGGGCTTTAATAAACTTTCTATAAGAGATAAGGGACCAAAATACATTTACTGTCTCATTAATGGAATAAATAAACATATGGAGAGACGCTCGTGTCCCGAGTTGTAGCGTTTGTCTAGTTCTTCCCGAGTTGTGAGCTTGTTAGAAAATCACGACTTGCGGGTGTGTATAGATGTTTCCGAGTTATAGTGTCACAATAGGAGATCGTGATCGGAAGAAGTAGGTTATAGAAGTAGAAGAATGGAAGAAGATATTATCGGAGAAGAAGAACATATTTAGGAGAGGAAATGTTAGTATATTCTAGCCTGGAAACTCCCATTTCTGTTGGCCAGCCTAATATTCTGGTCTGGAAAGGGACGAAAACAACGACTTTACAGTTCGTAGTGCATATTATGTTGCTCTCCAAAG
>JANIEQ010000565.1:0-13173 GCA_024708375.1 Oxalis stricta | reverse complement strand
TTTTCGCATTTATCGTGGCAACAACATTTTCGTGCGCCGCTTCATTAGATAGATCAATGTTTGAGTGTATGAAGATCTAATGAGATAAATATAATTAATGTTTCTCAAATTTGTCAAAATTTATATTTAATTTGAAATAAAATAGTATGTTTATATTTGCAGATCTAATTTGCAACTAAAAAATATGTATTAAACTTGTCTGGTAATAATTCATATTATTTTAGTATAGAAAACCATACATGCGATTAAAGAAGCTACATATAGGACATGAATAGTAGGTCGATCATGTGTATTATTATTCGTTAGAAATTACCTTTCGTTTTCAAACAAAAAGAAATATCTACCTACATTCACAATTTCGGCCAACATTAAACTTGCAAGTAATAAAGACATCTTTAGTTTTTCTAGTAACTTATATACATGGTAGTAACGTTTGCATAATATAGTTGTGATTCTCATTGGACTTGAACTGTTTCTTTTCTTTATAAGTTTCCAATTAAGATTTGTCGTGAACAAGTTTGCAACTCGAAAACAAGCAACCTTTTTGAAGTAGTTATACATCGCACTCATGTCTTTTGCAAATTAGCTAGGAGACACATGATCACGTGAACTTCTCCAGTTCCATATATATGTTTTTGCAGCCACACGAATATCTTTTTCCTAATAATAACCACATATATATACTAGTTTAATTTTCTGTGCTTGCTAAATAATAAACGTAAAATATAATTAAAGGGGGACCATCGACCCACCACGAAAAGTTGATTCAATCATCACCCACGATACCATTAACCCATCAAATTTAATTATATATATAGTCAATCGTGATGTCGATCGAGGCCGTTTTTCTTTTTTTTTAGGACCAAGCCGATGTTCTAATAGGAAACTACACATATGTCAAAAGATATCAATTCTATATAGTAGCTAGCAAGATCAAAATGTGGGGTTAATTCGACAGGGTCGCTATTATATCTGTAATTCATTGTTAATTTGTTTCATGTAGACTTTGGTTCCGGTCTGATTCATGACGGGGTTCAGGTCGGCTTCGTCGGATTGAGACCGTGATCAAGATTAACCAACTATAGAAATTATACTTCTTCAGTCAGAAATATCCAGTTAATTGGTTCGAATTGGTCGGTTCATCCAATTATATACGATCAAATAGTGAATGGGTGCATACATCCGTCGGAAAGTATGTCGCAAGCGGTTTGCGAGCAGCGAATAGGAGACGGAAAATTTCCGTCACAAAAGCCAAAATCTGTCGGAAATGGACCAGATTTATCGCATAATTCTGCCTCAAATAGGCTTTTTTTCTAGTAATGTCCAGTATTGGGTTTAAGGTTGGCCCTGGTTGGTCGACAATCCTAACCCGCATCCAACTCTATAATTTTCTCATTGTAAACAGTTTTTTTCTTGATTATTCATCGGTCTAAATCAATTTTTTAATACTTCAAGGAACAGCCTAGGTTGGATATCCACTTAAAAATAGAAACCTTCTCACCACGATCGATCGGATCAATCTGGGATTAATCTGGGTTTGTGGGTCAGATTTACATGTGCATGCAAACAGCGAATGAAAGCGATTAGCTCCATCGGTAGAATATGGGTTATGTTAATTAAATGTGGTGGTGCACGGGAAGGGCATTTGGGACCGGCTAGCTAAGTTTCCGTAGGACGTTGAATATTAGGTCAAACATGCAAAAATAAAAATAGAGAAATACTTATCGGCCAAAACTTCCTCCATCCATAACTGGTTCTTTTCACGACCAACGGCCATACAATTAATGACATGTGATAATTATAATTTTTTAAAAACTTTTATTGATAAGAACGTGTTTAGTTTATAATTCTTTTTAATATTTTTCCATTAAGGGTCCACCCATCCATCTCAGAATATAAAATAATATAATAAAAATATATTATATTTTTTATCCAATAATATTATATTAAAATTATTTTTAAATATATTATAAAATAAAATTATAAAACCAAATACGTCTTTAATTATTTTAAAATTTTAAAATGACACGTATCAATTAATATATTATTATTGATTGTACAAGAATCTGTTATTGAAGGAGGGAAGTTTTCTCTTTATCTTCTATACTAGCAGGGTTGGTTGACATCCAATTAAAAAAAAAAAAAAAAAACTCGTATATGACCTAGTCAAAAACAGACTTTAAATTTAGGCCTTTTTTTTTTTTTTTTTTTTCTTTCATTTCAATATGTCTCATTTCGATTCGTTCGTCTTGATTCATTTTGATTCAAAACAAATTTTAATTCATATCATTTAATTAGAATTAAATAAATTATATTTTATTATCATTAATTATTACTATCTCCGTTTTACAGTAGTTGATGTTTTAGATTTTAATGACATGTGTAGTTATTAAATATAATAGGAATATTTTTTTTATAATGAAAATATTTTTAAACTATATGATGTTTTGTTGAATTTGGGGAAGTTTGAGAAACTTTTTCTTCATAAAAATACCCTAATACACTTGATTAATTACACATGTCATTAAACCCAAAACATCAACTATTATGAAGCGGAAGGAGTATCATTATGACTTTTTATTTTTTTCTAAAAAAAATCATTATGATTTTTAATAATATTATATTATATATGGAGCCACACACATATGTCAATCATCCACTCCTTAATTATATTATACTTTTTTATATTATTATAATATATATTTAATCATACATCAAACATCCATTTAATTCATCTAATCAACTAAAAATATACATCGTCATTCAAAATCACAATCAAACACAATCAATACAAGACGAATCGAAACAATAAAAGAATGAAACCAAATATAATAATCTACATATTATTACTTAAATGTATGTTGGACTGAGAAGCTCCACCACATATGTTGGAGAAAAGTTTTTGTCGATATACAATTATGAGATGATTAAAAAAAGAAACTTAAAAATATTTTCGATGGATTAGTCTTAAAAATATTTCAAAATGGATAATTTTATAGGGGAAAAAATTTCTTCCTATTATATAGCAATTGGGATTAAAATGGACTAAATTATTTCGAGAAATTTGAAATCTTTGAGGCAAAAATAACTGCTACAAGAAAAGAAAAGAAGAAAGTGAAAGATAGCGATAACTTCCAGCAAAAACAACCAAGTTTGAAGAAGAAGAAAGCCACAAAGAAGAAGTTGATTTTGAGCAATTCGATAGAGAAGATGTTCTTAAGGATGGATATGAAGTTTCGAAGAAGAAAGAATCAAAACGAGTGTTAGAAAGGTTGAACGAGGGAAGAAGAAAGAAACTCTACAAAAGGACGAAACGCATATCGTCAAAACTATGAGGACTTTGGTATACCTACTGCAAACTTTGGGGGTCCGGAATTTGAAGATCGAAGATCAGGCGACCACCGAAAAGACTCAAGGAAGTGTCACGAACAACGACATACCCTCCGATTGCTTCGCAAATCGACCATTCGAAAAGCCCCAATTTGATTAGTGTTCTATCTGACTTGTTCATGTCCGAAATTCAATTTCGCGATAATGAATAAGATTAGTTAAATTGGTGTTATGGGTAGCTTCGTTTAGTTGTTATGAAGTAGTTGGAAAGCTTAATTTGGTTCTGACATGGTCTAGAATCCTCAATGTGTGATCGAGTTGCATCTTGAAGAACTGGAAATTGGGCGTTTTCATTTGAGTCGTTGCGGTCGAATTGGTTGATTCGAGAATCGTTAAGGTTAAGCCATTGAAGGTGTCCGAATGCTTAAACGAAGTTCTAATGCATTGATCAAGATAACATTAGTAGGTATGTACTCTTATTTATCTTGTTCGTCAAGTTTATGATAAAATTTAAATTAGAAAGTTATTTTTAGAAAAGTTAAGTTAGGTTTTAGTTAAGTTGTTAGTAGTATGTAGAAGGAGTTTGGATCTCATTGCGAGTCTCGATCAAGTTTAGAATGGAAGTCGAGCAAAAAGTCGACAAAAATAGTGTCTTAGTCGAGTTGAAGAAGACGAAGTTCAGATTGTAACTTTTGATAGTTTTTCGAGTGCTATCTACTCGAAAACGCGTTGTGGATTACTCTAGGGTGAAAATACAAGCTGAAATTAAGAGAATAAGAGATCGTGCAAAAAGTAAACCATTTCCAATTTTTCATTTTACCGGTTTTAGTTTTGGTTTTCTTTAAAATCCAGATTGTAATTGCATTTTAATTCCATGTCGGTTAGGTTAAAACTTTCGAGATGTTTATATAGAGGCTTATTGTAATCGTCTTCTACTTATGAATGGTATGAATTAAATCTTTGAAAGCGCCATTTTTCATCTTTTTATCAGTTTTCAAAAGCTGGTTGCATTGGTTGAGTGTATCCCTAGAATTCCGATCACCCAAATTAGTTTTCTAGGTCCCAAACACACTAGATACCAACGTTAAGCCTTTAGATTAGATATAGCATCAAATCGAATATGAAGGATATGATCATAGTTTTATTTTAGTGAATCGGTGTTCTAGTTTTTTAGTTCTTATAAATTTGAATTACGGTGCTTGTTGTTGTTTCGCCTTGTTTCATCCGATCTTGAGCTCGTCGGTGTTCGGAGGTTCAAGGTTTATCCAACGGACTCAACCACCATTAAAATTTGATATGTAGTATTTATTAATTTTTTTTATTTAAGGATGTATTTGGTGTATAATTTTTTTATGATATATTTTAATAATAATTTTCATATAATATTATAAGATATTAAAATATAATATAATATAATATAATATATTTTTATTTTTTTATATTTTTTTTATGTCCGAAGATGAATTAATGAATCCTTAATAAAAAAAGGTTAAAAAACTGTGACCAAATGCATCCTTAAGTGAAAAAATTAACTAATTAATACAACATGAAGTAATTTTTGGATGTAAACTTCCTAACACATCATCATTATATATGCATATCATTAATTGACATGTATATATTTTTAAAAATTATTTCGAACATTAAAAGTGGGAATTTTGACCATTCATTCGTGACAAAGAGTGATTCACGTGCTAAAATAGGAAGTTCTCACCCAAAAAATTTTCATATAACATGTCAAAGTTTTTAATATATAGTGGTTAGTTTTAGACCCACATTTTATACTAAAGAAATTGTTTTGCCATTTTATAATTTTAAAGATATAGATCGATCGCATTATTTATTTAAAACTGTATTTAGAACTATCACTTGTGTAGTTTCAGAATTAAAAAAAAATAATAAAAAATCATGTCGTCGTCGTCGACATAATCACGTGGTCGACAATGGTGTTTGTTCTTAAAAGTGAACTATGGCTGCGTTTGTCCAAGTTCAATAATTTCAATTTTGAGAGCATTTAAATATTTGATGACCCACCAAAGAAATATAACAATGTTTCTAGCAAGTTCGATTAACCAGGTACACGAAAACGAAATGTCATGATGCACGAGTTATATATATCGGAAATTAATGATACGAGCATGTGGTGATTCGTTTATTGCGAGAGATTTTTCTTTTTTGTATGTTGGATAGAAAAAGAAGATCGCTCACCGTGGGGTATACAGAACTATTTCATGTCTCTTTAATTATTAGACTACAAACAGTATATATAAGTTTTTTTTTTAATTTTTATTATTGATTTTGAATTATATATATATTTTTAAATTACACAGAGTATATATAAGTTCTTCTTTTTTTTGTTGAGTATACATAAGTTTTACCTAAAGGTTAAAGATACCTATATACTACGCATCAAACTAGTTAATATGAAGCCCGATGATATTGAATTGTGTCAAGAATTTTATATTCACTTACGGAAGATTTTGATATATTTGATATATACTACTAAGAAGTCTTGTCCGTTAGACGGAAACGTCGGACGAGGCTATAATTATATATTTTAATTAAAAGTTTAACTAAAAAATAATAAAAAGTATGCCTGAGACCTTTATATATATACGTCTTAATTATGAAGAATGAAAATAGGAAAATAAAAGATAATGGAGTTTTGATTAGGAATAAGATCTTAATTAGGAAGTTGAAAAAAATTATGTATTGTAATTTGATTAGGAATGACTTTTTAAATAACAAATAGAAAACATATGATTATAAATAAATAATTGATAGAATTTTATTAAGAATCATTATTACGGTGTTTTGACTTAAAATCTTGTTTTCTTTGTTTCATTATATTTTAATTGGGTTTCATCTCCAATTCACATTTCTTGGCACCGACCTTCACATTTTTCTGTCATCGCAGCCATACACTCGCTAAGGTCATGCATGAGAAAGCAACGGTGATGTGGGAATATCAGACCGAATAGGTCAATTACGCTAAGAGAAGGTATGGCGATGGGTGGTAAAGGATGCAGAGGTCGAGTGAAGTATTGGCGTACATTTGGAGACATCATCCCAGTTTACGGTACTTCACATTTCGAGTCAATAAACTATGTGATGTTTCCAAATGTACGCCAATACTCCATTCCGATCCCTGTGTTCTTTACCACTCATCCCAATATCTTCCTTCGCGTAATTGGCCTAATCGAGAAAGTTTGCATCCTACATCATCAGTTTCTTCTTTGTCGTTGTCCAAATGTACGCCAATACTGCACTCGATTGTAACTGCCCCATGCAGTTTGTAGGTCTTCTTGTACGCCAGCGTTCAGGTTCTCGACAACTAGAAGGGGTCAATTATACACGTTGATCCTTTTCTTGTTAAGGACCGATGAGCTCAACTACTCCGTCTTCCAACAAAAGGATGAATGGGATGAATTGGAGGTCCGAGATCAGCTGGAGTCAGCTTTAAGTACACCTCTTGATGCCCACATGTGATTTTCCAGTATCCTTTAAAATAAAGGGATGAATGGGAGGAATGAGTAGGAAGCAACCCAGATTCTAGAGAGAATGCGAAGACTGAAACTTTGGTCTCCACCAAAGAAACGAGCTTGGTCCGATGAAGATGTATCAGAAGTTTCTAATGAAGGAAGATCCTAGAAATGTCGAAGAAACGATGAAGAAATATAATGAAGGAAGATCCCAGAATTGTCGAAGAAACGATGAAGAAATATAATGAAGGAAGATCCCAGAATTGTCGAAGAAACGATGACGAAAGATCCCAGAAAGCTAGTAGTTTGTGTAACCTTTATCGATCATCTCGGATTTGTGTTATGGATTCAATATTAAATAAAATTTCTTATGTAATTTAGTTTGTCTTTTTATATAATGTTCCTTCATGATATTTTATTGGAATTGAAATCGAATTGTCCATGCTTGTGAAGGATAATCTAATGTAGGTATAGCTTCGAGATAGAAACTAGATCGATTTCTGTTGTGAAGCATAGTGTTTGGCCACGGTTTAGCAGAACGTGGAGGCGTAAGACGACATAAAACCGTGGCGTAAACCGTGCCGGATTATACTTAAAAACCGTGGCGTAGTAAAACGTCGTCGTTTGGTGACGGGTATTTTCAAAAAAATTTGCTAAGTTAAAATGTGACACGCGCGCCAATCAACATTTCCTTTTCAATATTAATTAAACTTCTCTTTTTATTCAAAAAATAATTCACTTCTCTCGCAAGTTGGACAAACCCTCACTCTGAAGTTGGACAAACCCTCTCTCCGAAGCTCAACAATCGTCAAGTACTCGACTTTCAAAGAATTTCTCGCCGATCGACGCTCGACAATCGATCGCCAAGCTCTACATTAGGGTTCGAAAGTCGACAATCTCAGTTGAAGCTATACAAAGGTAACCATTGGTTGCTTTATTGAAAGGGCTCCGTAACTTTAAGGGTTTTTTGAGTTCGTCTTAGAACTAATTTCGGATTTTCCGTAGCTTATCTTTGGGTTGATAATAAGAATTGGGTACTTTGCTGATTTTGAATGTAATTATCTTCAGTTGTAATCGATCTTTAAAGCTTTGCATATATATTTCAATTATTTTCCTTTCTTTGTTTGGAGTAGCGATGTTTTGATCATTCACAACTTGAACTGCGTAGTGAATTTAGATTCGTTGGCAATGTCAAATTTATATGTAGTTGGTTTAGCACAGTTAAGTTGAAATCTCATAGTGCCTTGATGTTAAAACGTATAGAAGATTATAATTTGCGATTTGATGAAAAGCATCGACTTTTAATTGTTGGTAACAAATGTTCCTATGAAGAATGACCATTTTTTCTTTAAAGCTAGCAATGATTTATGCATTTTGGTATATTTATACATAAATAAACCTCAATGCTTATTTACAATAGTTTATCTAACAAACTTAAAGTATTAACGATTATGTATTATATGCATTTTGATTAATATGTTATATTAATTTGGTTACATTATAAATACATGGTATTTATTCTTTTATTGTTGATTTCAGGTTTCATTAAATTATGGATCTACTATTGGATTGTAACGTAAATGATTACAACCAAATAAATAAACAAACATGATGATAATGATTCAGATTTTGAGAGAAATTCATGGCATTAGACTACTATTTTAATCGTCACCGATGTTTATACTATCATCGTATTCGATTTGATTGTATTTCATTATTTTAATGATACTCACCTTTTAATTAAAAGCGTATTTTTATGTCGATTAATCATTTTTCATCATACTCTAATCTTATGTTCTTATGGTCTTAAGGTTATGACAAAAACGTTAAAGGTCGATGATCAAGCTAAGCTCATACGTTCTATCGGTATATTCCTATCATCTAAGCAATTAACTTGGTCGATCTAGCGAATTCATTAAACATATGATCTTTTATTTAAGTTCTTATTCAAAATATACTTTTCCAATATCTTGTAAAGAGTAATCAATCAATTCAATTGATAGTTAAGCAATTCAAAGCATTAAGTACAAAATAAGAGAAATTAATTTATTCAATAATCAAATGCGACAATGAGAAACGGTCTGGACTAGATTAAAGGTTCATTTGGTCCTAGAATCTTAAAATTTAGTCACTACATTATTTATATAAATTATTTTATTCATTAAATAAACTACGTTATTTACAAATATAAAAAATTCGCGAGTACGACACAAATTTTAAACATATTATTTATATGAATTATTTTATTCATCAAAGAAAAAAAGAAAAAGTTGCTACAACCGTTTATTTATTTTCTATCGGTTATTAGTACTTTGTATCCGGCAAATTTATGATTCAAATCTTAGCTGTATGGTCAGTGACCAAAGGACACACTAATTAAAGGAAATGAATAAAATAGGAAGACATGGCGTTTATCTTAAACTAAGTTAAAATGACACATATTTAGGGATAATTTTTTTGTCAAAAGTAACATTTAAATAGGGATGATGAAGTATTAGATTAAATTAAAATATGATTTAGTTGAAAAGAAAAAATAAAAAAGAATAAGATGTTCTTTTCCTCCAAACAAGCAAACGGAAACAGCCCTGTTCGAGAATCACATAAAGGGAATTTCATTGAAGAAAAGATAAACCCCAATTCAAGTAATTCTCATGCCTTTACATATAAGAATAAATGTTTTCTTCAATCTTCAAGTAAGGTACCTATCATGCCTTATAAGTTATACTATATGTCATAATAAATTATATTTCTAAATTCAGACACTTCACTTTCAATCCTCGTTACTCAGTCACCTTGCCTGCAATGGAAGGAGATAAGCAAAAACAATTCGATCGCTAAGTTAGGGATATGGTCAACATGTTGACTAATCGCATTACGGGCGGAATCCAACAATATCAATCATGATCAGACCGACGACGAAAAGGGCATTAAGGTGATTACACTAGCAGGAACCAACGCTGGAGCCACGATGAAAGCTGAATTAGACGATGATAATTATAATCATCGGAAAGGGTGACGTCATTGATCAGCGATGATGACGATGTAGATCATCAGCCTGAAGACGATGCATTGAGCACTATGTGAATAATAGTTTTCAATCCGTTAATAATTCAATTATGTTTGGAAGCAGTTATAGTGCCCAAGGGATCCTGGTGTTCACATGGACATCTCTGACCTATTCGACACTCATCATCACCACTATGGTCATGGCCTTAATCGTCATTCGAGGAAAGGGGAAAGAAGGAAAGGGAATACTTCCATAGCGACCGCCATTCTCAGCATTCAGCTAGACTGATTTTGCGTTCATTCGTCTCTGACCAGGCACATCTATAAGGCACACACGAATACATTCGAAAATCACACACATAATATTTGCTAGATGTTTCGAGTGTTAAGATTCTTGAATTTGAATCATCGTAATATACATATATAATTATATAAAATCTTTTAATTATGATAATATCATATTTTACAAACTAGTATCGTAATTAAGAAATTCAGTAACTCTTGCACATCCCAATGTGCCCTCTATTGACCGATCTAATTCCTATTAACATTTTGATCAACCTGAGTTCTTTTAAGCTTTGATACATGTTGGCATGTTGCTGGTTGTCTTTGAAAATGTTAAAGCATTGAAGGCGAATAAAATTTTATGTTTTTTAGATGTGTGAATATAGTATCACTATTTTATCTTGATTGCCGAATTTAGAATGGCTATTTATTATTAGTCTTATTTGTGAGCTCAATGCCAAAATATACGAAACGAGTAATTATCTATACGCAGCTTGGGTTTAATAATTGTGATGTCAGTCATTGGCAAATTTAATAAAAAATATAATACTACCTCGGTATCAATTATTGAATAAAAATAAGATGAAAAATTTACTACCTCGGTATAAATATGAATATAAGCTGAATATCCCGAATATACGATAATAAAAATAATAATTTATTAATAATTTAAAAGAATTAATTAAATTTAATAAAATATGGGGACACAAGCTGAATATTCCGAAATACAAAATAAGTATTTGATCCTGTTGATTTTAACTAGCAAGCTTTTTCTTTTTTCTTCGTGGAAATTTGGTCGCGTTGTTGAAGTTGATACCTGCGGATTCCGACAAAATAACGAATTTTTTTTTTTTGCTTCTTGCTTTTTGGGCGTCTCTCTAGTTCTTTCCGTGTCTAAATTTTGAACAGAAAATACTTATTTATAATTCTAGAAATATATTTTTTAATTTAAAATATATTTTCCCCTTAAAATTAATATTATGACAATATATTTTAGAAGATGAATCATTGATTTTCCTTTTGGCACTGAGACAATCCAATCATACTTTTGCTCCTAAGATGTATTTGGTCTTAAACGTTTGGATTTTCCCCAACTGCATCCCCGACTTCATAAATTATATTCATTATTTAACATTTTTATATAAAGATATTATCTTGAATTTTAGACTTTCAATTGATTCAATTTTTAGTATAATCCTAAAACTCAACTTTCATAATTTTTTTGAAGGGCTCTGATATTGACCTATATTTGTTCAAATTTTGACTTTTATTGATGAGTCTTTGACTCTATAATTTTGACATATCATTAGGTTAATGGCCTGAAATTAAATTTTTTATATCTATCCTCTTATCCAAAATATTTATCGTGTATGTTGTATATGAAATTTCACAAATATTTTGAGAATTACGAGAGAGTGAAATGATTAACCATTTTTATACAATCGAATGAAATTCAAACATTCAACATTTTAATAATAAATATTTTTTTATCTCAAATTAGATGATAATTGTAAAAAATTTCATATAAATTAATAAAATATATTTTTTAGTTCATTTTCAATATAATTGTGATTGTAGAGACTAAAAAACCCTCATGAAGATACGCATTGAAGACTAAATGGTGATGTTGGTGAGGGAAAGGACACGAGATAAGAGGGTGAAGATGGTTATATTGATAATAAAAAATATAATTAATATTTTTTAAATTTATCAAAATTTACGTCTAATTTAAATTTAAATTTAAATTTATATTAATATATAATTTGAGTATTGTTAGAATACTTCTTTAAATCACATATTGTTAATTATTATTGAGGAAACAAATTAAAAACACTGTACATCATAACATAATTTAGTTTAAGATATATAATATACCAGGTGATACGTATATTTCATCTATTTTTAGATTTAAGAAAAAATAATACTTTTCATTATTAAAATTAAACCGAATTAGCATTATCTATATCCTAGCATAGGACTCACTACGAGTTAAAATGAGGATCCCATCACACTATATCCGATTTTCTATTAATCTAATTCATGCCTCCACTTCACATGTACTTTCCCATTAACTTTCTTTCTTCTTCTTTTGATTTTTCTAAACTTTTCATGATCGTCTCTTTATAAAACAGACAAGTTGGACACTTTTACTTTTAAATCTTATTCTTCATATAAAAAATTTAAAACATTTATATTAAGTTATACACTTAACATTGTTGTTGGAGAGGATCAGTTTGGAGCTACTTGGGCAGAAATGTTCGATTCTAATAAGAGACTAGAACCAAAAGAAAAGTTAGAGTTATATATAAATCAACTGAACAAGCTGGTTTCCAGAAAACATCGACACAAGAAATTCGTTTACAAGAATTTGTAAGTTTTCCAGAGAAACGAGCTAGGATTCCCTTCCTTGTCTTTTGTGTCTGCCTACAAATAAAGTAGTAGCGATGGCCCCTTAAAGTGACTCAAGGAAGTTTTGAGGAAAGAAGACAACTTCACAAGTCTGTTTCACTATAAAGTTTACACAAACGTACAGTACTCAATAATATTTTGGCTTATATTGAATATTGTTAGATGAATCATAAGCTACCGAGGTCGACGAATTTGAAGATTCAGATGAAATACTGCTCGAAACAAACGGCAACAACACAACATAATTGTAGAAAAAAGAAAAAAATCGAAAAATTAAGAATACGGATACTAGAAAGTGAAATTATGATCATATTCTCCATATTGATTTGATTCTAACTCCCTAAATCCTAAAGTAGCGTAGGTATTTTGAGTGTTTGGAACTTAAAATTAAATTTAGGGTGATTGGAATGCATGATTTCTCTCGCTACCATTGCGGCGAAACAAACCTTAAAACTAAAAAAAAATGAAAATGGCGGTTTCAATAATTACTTCACCATAATAAAGATGAAAACTATTTCTGACGAGCCTTTATATAGGCGTTTACAAATGTTTAACCTAATTGACATGGAAATAGAAAAATGAATTACAAAATTTGGATTTTTTTCTCAAAACCGAGAAAACCAAAACAGAAGCGAAAACTAGAAATGATTTACTTTGCCTT
>JANIEQ010000564.1:0-12641 GCA_024708375.1 Oxalis stricta | reverse complement strand
ATGTCATACCCAGGCTTTTCAGCTTGTTTTCGCGCTTTTGCAGAGAGGAAGGAGTTTTTATCCTATAAAAAATAACACAAACAACTCGAATCATCATACTGCCACGAGCACAGACAAATATACACAATTTTAACTAGACATAGCTCAAAGTGTCAATTTTCACCAGACCTTGATAATGAGGTTCCACTAACCCTTCACCATTATCGCAGAACACGCTGTGAAGTGTCAACCTTCCATAGTCCGTGCTGCAGCATCTCTCCGCGCTCTGCCTGATCCAGTAGCCTAATCCACCAGCAAGCAAAAAGGGGCAATATTAGGATAACAATCATAAGAAAAATGACACCATTGCTACCCGCATAACTTCTGATTTCTGGTAGCATTTCAGTGAGAAATGAAAAAAAAATGGAAACATGAGAAGAAAAATCATATTTTTAATTAGATTGAAATGTGTTTTGGAGCAAACTCTTAAATGAGTATAATTTACCTGGCTATCAACAGCACTTGTGGGCTCTGCCAGAGAAGACATATGCACGTTGAGCTCATCGCCATGGATGTTATGCCTTTCATAATCAAGGAGCGTCTGCAAAAATAATAGGCCACATGCATGATGCGTACAATAACCCAATCAATATACTGATGGTTGGAGTCAAAGTCATTTAAGCATGAAATGGTGAAGGCTTGTGAAAATAACGGCACGTCGGCGCCTTTATGTGTCAAAGTGGCATTTATGATGGCCCAATGTAATACATGCAATAGGAAACGACAAACTTGTATAAAAATAAAATCACGAAGTTCTACAATTGTGTAAGAAAGTTAGTCCGCCAACATGCAGAAATGAAATAACTATCATTGACTTAAAAGATCTGCAATAGTATTTATGAACAAAAATCTAACCTTCTCATAAAAACCACGGAATGTCCATGATACAGTAGTACAGGTCCTGCATAAGAATTGAAATGTTGATAAAGATTCCTTAATTTTATCAACGAATATAAGAGAAGGATCACTGGCATCATGAATGTAAATGTAAATGCTGGCAGGGAAAGTTTTACAAACTTCAAATTGAATCGGATTATATCCAGTTCAAAAGTTGCTTAACACTATCAGTATTTACAGATCTTAAAAGTAAAGTTATGTAGTAAATGTTACTTTGGGGGGTTGAAGGACTCTCCCACTTGCCGCCATAACTTGCTTGTAGTCACCTGCCAATAGAAAAAAAAAAAAAAACAGTTAAGCCAAAGCTGAAGCACTAGGAATCGTTTATCAAAGTTAACCTTTGGCCTAGAGGATTCATTCTTTTAACAATTGAGAAATAAATGGTTACATATGCAATTGACGGAAAAAAAGTTCAGAATAAAAAAATGCATACCTTGTCGTAGCCTCCTAGCCTCATCACAGATCTCCACAACCTATTATCCATAAACGGTTGATCCATATTAACCCCAAAAATTAACTTCAGATAGATATTAGATCTTCAAGAATACAAAAATTAGCAATGTGAACTTACTTGAGACAATTCAGTCCTTCTCCATAGAACTTGGGAGCCTTAAATTCCATACCCCTATCTCTGAAGAAATTTTCAAGCGCCACCATGAATGCAGTTTGCTCTTCTTCTGTTCCAGAGTCAGTAGCTTCAGACATTTGGTCTCCATCCAGAAGAAACAACTGCTTAAGATCTATGTTCCCGTTCTTTGTGGCTTTGGGTGTATCAGCTTCAGCAATGTCATCATCTAATGCCTTCCCATTCCCATTTTCAGCTGCAACATTGGAAGATGGTAGAGATGTAATGGCAGGTTCAGCTACCACTTCAGACATAGGTTCATCTTCCTTTGTCGGTCCAGAGTCTACAACCTCCATTTCACTTTTAGGTACTTGGCAAGCTTGTATCTCAGGACTGATATCAGCCTCTGTTGTACCTTGCTCGGTAGGGAGATGGAGATTCCAAAGTCAAAATCGGCATCCGCGTGAGTAACTTCCTCAGTTCCATTCTTCAATTCCGGTAGAGTTGTGGACATCTTGCTCCACATCCACACTTTGTTCATAAGCTGGAGGCGGTAACAGAGGCTCGCCTGGACTTGAAGATTCAACAGTGGCGTCTTCATTGGAAATGGCTGGAACTTTCTCCACCTTCGGATATGGAGGAACTTCCTTGGCTATAGCTTCCAAATTACTAGGCTCTTGGACATCTGGCTCAGCAACCACACATTGGTCATAAGCTGAAGGCTGGCAATAGAGGCTCCCAGGACTTGACGCTCTCACCGCCATGTTTTCTTCGTCGACAGCCGGAATTTCCTCCACCTTTGATTCTGAGCACAAATCACCAGGGTCTCGGACATCTGCTTCAACGACTACACCTTGGTCATAAAGTGGAGGTGGGTAGCAGAGGGTCGCTCGGACTTGACGATTCAACCGTGACGTTTTCCTCATCAACAGCTGGAGTTTTCTACCCTTGCGGAGGTAGAGGAAGCTGGTTACCATCTTCAAAGGGCGGAAGGCTATCATGGTCATGGGGTTGTTCATTAACGGGCTCTTCTGTCTTGTCTGCTGCTGCCATCAATCAATCATCATTGCCCGACCCTACGTTTTCCTTCTCCCCTAAATCTACTGCTCATTGTTTCTAGCAACTCCTAAGAATTAAACGTCAACGCCTTAAGATAAAAATCTCTGGATTGAGAGCAATTGAAATTGACAAACAAAAAAAGGAAACTTTTTTCCAATCAGTTATGGGATTAGAAAACAGCTACGATTCATGTCGATTTCAAGAAAATGAAAAGAAGAAATGGTTTTTACCTTGATTTTGCGAGGCAATCCACCTGAAACGATAGGCCAATTTAAAATCAGTCACATAAACCCTAAAATTCGTTCCAATTTGTAATTGCGCCCCTTTCAATTTCCCTTCGTTATCGCTATTTCTTTTGTGCAAAAATATACTAATAAATAATTATTTATAAGCACGTTATATTCACACTGTGTTTACGGGCCTTATGGCCTAGTTAATTGGGCCTTTTTTGTGACTCGCTAGAGGGAGTTGGGCCCATTTATTTGATTATCTATCACTCAATCCATCCCAATTAATTGCACGCTTTACGCTAAAATTTCAATGTCTCATAATTCGAAGAATCGAACTCGTGCATTTCTCAGATATTAAACGCAATGTAATTATATTGTAGGGTTAGGCCATTATTTTGAAACTTAATCGAAAAATTACGTTATACTTGATCTAATATGCGTATAAATCCATTATATTTCAGATTAACGCTAAAATTATATGATTTGTTAGCTAACTACGTATTTAAAATCTGATATGAAATTGTATAACTGGAAACTAACATGTAAATTTAAGCAAACATCAAAGAGATATAAGCATTTGATCATCCTATAATAATACCACAAAACATATAAAATGAGAGAGAATACTTACGATTCGATAAAAATTGATTCGATATGATATCTCACCGCATGCTCGTTTCACCATAAACAAATCTTTGATTTCTTTGTGTATTTTTGAAAAGGAAAATAATTTAGTTGTATTGATTGTGACCTACAAATTCTAAAAGAAAAAGGATCGAATAACGTATTTAAATTTATCGATAGTCGGAGGAGTTAATCATATTCATCAATACGAGAGTATTTATATCGATTTAGGTTAGGGTTCGGAATGAGAATTAAATGACAATATTGTCATTGTAATTACAAGACATGACCCGTATATTAGATAGTAAGTCCAGTATTACTTTTAATAATAAATGTACAAATTAATTGTATAATAATTATTAATTTATATTTAAATTTATAAGACTACAGGAGAAATAAAATAAAATTACAACATTTTATAGAAAAATATGTAAATAAATAATTATAATGTAACGACCCAAAAATCCGACTTTAGATAAGCGTGCGAAGTTATCGACGTGTCGTTGAATTTTAAATAAAAATAATGATTTTGACTATCTTGACACGTGTCTTTCCTCGAGGTTTACGTTAATTTGAGATTCGATCTCCATACATATATTTCTTAAGTGACAAGTTTCGAACGTTAAGCATAGTGAAGTCGATTAGAGAGTGGATTATTTCAATTAAGCAAAGTTATTGAGGGAGATCAACTTAGATATTATTTTTTTAGAAAAACGTCTAAAGTACACCATTGACAAACTTAAGATATAATACAAACCACAAGGAATAAGTTATATACAAATTATACTAGCAAGTTATAACAACTATTACAAATCTCTTAATCAGACATATTATACTATACTAAATCACATGTAAACAAAAATACAAGAAATACTTAGGAAAATACATACCAATCTACAAACTCAATACTCATTATAAAAGTACTTCTTACACACTCATCATACAAGTATACAGCTCAAATAAAAAAATAAAAAAAAAAAAAAAATAGTACTTTACAGATTTCTAAATACTATGTAGAATATACTTATACTATGAATTACACAAATTCCCACCGGCAACCCATACTCCACTACCCAGACTATTCATTGTAGCACCAATCTTGGAGATGCAGCTTGTGTAACCCAATGACCTGCACAACAAACAAACAGATTATAAAAATTAGATAATTGTAGCATGCTAGACACAAGAAATTAAATAAGTAAATGACCATACCTTATTTCCTCTACATGCTGGACACTCTCTGCCTTGACTGACCAAAATTCACACATCTCACAGTCCCTGCACGCCAGTCAGCACTATAACCAAATACCAGCCAAGACTCTTTCATTTATACATGCGATCCCTCCTCAGTATTAACCTTTCCAAACACAAATCATCTCTACACTTAAACACTACCAAACTAACACTCAACAGCAACAACATTCAAGTAGTTTGCAGAATCTGAACTGGGTCTAAATGCATCAGGTAAATTTCAGTACAACTGTAAAAGACTTCAAGGTCATTCAATCAAAACAGTTCAATTCACTAACACTGTGTACATGCAAACCATATCAGGATTTATAGCAAGCCAAAACAGTCCATTCAGCCATTCACTGATCATGTCAGAATCCAATCTAAGCTAATGATAACAGGTAATCATCAATTCAGTGTAAAACAGAATTCCAGTGCTTTTCAAAATCAAACTATACAAATGTACTAATACTGTCTAAAACTGAAACATATCAGGAGTCCAGGAATCATCCAAACACTCTCAACAAGCAATCGGCAATTAAATTCATAGCCACATTTAATCAGGTATAACATGCAACTCAAAAGTCCATACTGACACTTTCACAGAATCTACATGCAAATATAAATCATGTAATTTCCTAGCATTAACTGCAACTAATCTCAACAGAAAACTGGCAGTCACTCTAGTACTCAACACAAGCATCCAGTATTAGACTTCAAGCTACAGGTCCAAACAGGTAACCTCATGTTTAAACTGTCACCATAAATTCGACCTACACAATTGACCAACAACTGGAAACGAAAATTCTAACATGCAATTAACTCATATAACAGAATTGAAATGGGGAAGAGTACTTAGCTTGACTTGACCAGAGTCAACGTCGACACTGGTCGAGACGGGCAGTCCGAATCCAGCTAAAACTCATCTTGCTCCAGAAGAAGAAAAGTAACTAAACGCCATCGTCAACCTAAAACAACCAACAACTCAACCTCGCAAACAACAGTAGGAGCAAGGTAAAAAATTCAAACTTAATCAGTGCTTGAATTTAAGTAAAACGTACAGAAACAAGGCTAGGATGCATGGTAGGATAACATATATAAGAATCACGCAAAAACCCCAAATCGTGTAAGAACCCTAGATTGCTAAAATCCAAATTATAAACTTACCAGGCGAAATTAGATGAAATTGATGATAGAATAATGATCCTTATGAGAAGACGAACATTTTGATATATATATCGGACGCTGACGTCGCCGGAAATGGCGTGGCCGACGAGCGACAGAGAAAACGACGACGAACGCGATATCGCGTCGTCTGAGGAAGAAGAGAAGAAATGACTGGACCGACCGGTCCAATCCGTTCTTATAGTAAATCAGATAAAATCGATTTTATAATAAAAAGACTGAACCGTCCTTTTAAGTTTAACGTATCTACAAAAATACTAACATTAGTTTTCCGGTCAATTAATTAGTCAATGGTTTTATGGTCAATTTGCAGTATAAAAATCGGTTTTCTTGATTCAACTCGATTTGATTCGATTTGGTTTTTCACTGATTAATTCGGTCTGGTATTGATATTCCGAACCTGTGATAAAAGTCGTTTATGCCCTTATTATTTTAAAGTAATTACGAAATTCTGAACGCGTCAGTTTTAAACTCAGGTTTATTCTGGTAATTTTGTACAAACCAAACCTATTTTATATTTTCGAAGCAAATAAAATAATTTCTACTTATCCAAAAATTATCAAATTTTTGCAGTAAGCTAATAATAATATTTTCTACATTATATCAAAAATTCAGAATTTTTCAAAGTCAAAACTAAGATATTTTAATTATTGAAGGAATAAGCTTTAAAAAAAAAAAAATGATTTCTATACTACAAAAGGTTTTCAAAAAATTATTTAAATAGTGTTTCTGATAGAAAAGTATTTTATTAATTTTCAGAATATTATTTTAAGTTATGTGGATTATTATAATATATTTATAAGATTATTTTAACAAGGTGCCCGATTAAATAATTATCTTAAACAAATAATCACAAAATAAATTTAACCTTAAAAGAATAACCGTGAATTAGACCTAAAACTAAAACGACGAAAATAATGAGTAGGATTAAGTCCAAATAAAATCTTCGTAAATCGCTAAAATTAAACTAATGATCGATGTTCGATAGGTTGATAAAGCACGAGGCAAAGTCGGTCGGGAGTAACGACACGAGGAGCTAAATATACGGTGAGTTATTTTCGAAAACGTTTTTATGTTTAAGATATTAATACATATACATATATACATATATCCCCACTATGCCGGAATTTAAGGATTATTATCGACTTAGGGTTTAAGGCAAGTATCCGACATAGTCACTATTTTAGAAAACGAAGAGAAACTTTCAACACGAGAAAAGCGAGGATTTTCTATTCTTACTTACGAGGTTTAAAGCAAATATTGCTTACTAGATATGTTTATACGATCCCATTACAAATGTTTTCTTCGAGGGGGATCTGGTCGACTTCGTGGCGACCAATCCTACACTAGTACTTGGTCCTTACGCGACCCCGTGGTGACGGTCCGATCGAGGGTACGACCTCCATTAGTTCATCTAATGGAGTAACGATTATTTACATCCTTGTTGACGGATGTCGAGGTTTCGAGGGGGATTTCTATAGCGGGTCGCTCTCTGCTATAGTATCCTACTATTTTTCACGAAACGGGGTTCGACAAATGATTTCGAGGAATTGAATTTTCACGAATGTTTTCGAGGAATATCTATATGTTTTCTATAAATGTTTCGAGGTTTTATCAAGTACTTCAAACGATTTCGAGGAATTTTTAATGACAAGTCATTTTATGAAAATCTTTGAGTTCAAGGTTTTCCAAACGGTATTTTCCGGAATTATTTTCCTAAGAAAACCTCACTAAGCGTTTAGCTTACGTTTTTCGAAAATCTAATTTCTCTTCGGGTTGATTGACGACTCTCGACGAGAGTAGACGAGGACGATAGCTTTTAGGAGGGCTCTTCGGCATCTAGGACATCTTCCCTCCAAATTTTCCTAAGTATGATGTATTTTGATTTCTCATGTATTTCGTTTCCGCAAACTCTAAATTCAGTATAATTATAACGTCATGGTTGACTTATGTTTTATATCGAAATCGAAGTCATATTTTAACTTAATGAATAATCTGAACTAAGTTAAGATAGTAGTAATGATAAAGTTAAGTCAAAATAGGTAAAGTCGGCGCCGCTTACGATCGGATCGAGGTGGTCGGGAGCGGGGCCCACACTGCGAGTCTACGTATAATTAAAATTTATTTTAAAATGCCATTTCAAAAAACAAATTATATTTATTATTGTTTTTATCATACGACTCATATCCTCCATTTAATTCATTCTATAAAAAATGTCTAATAGATTTTGTAATTAATAATGTACATACATATTATTTTAATCAATTAATCGTATGTGAAGTTTGCGGAAAGGGTTTTTTCCTAGCCACGCATGGTTTGGGTGGTCACAACTCACAAGTCTAGTGTGCCCATAGCATGCCAAAGACAAAGTTGCCGAAAAATTGAGGTAATGGAGGCGGAGCAGGGAAAGTCGGCCGTAACAGAAGGGATGTGTACGAGATTTGCGGCGAGGAAGTATTTGACAAAGGATGGCTCTTGGAGGACACAAAAGACTTCACTTTGTTAATTAAACCCATCATTAATGGATCGAGTTTTCTCAAGTCAAGACCAAATTCTACATATAATAGTCACTCATGCTCAAGAATGTAAACCGGTTCATGATTAGCAACACTATTCGAGGAGGATCGAGATTTGATTAATTATTCTTAACCATGGATCAATTTGCTAGTTTGGATATTGGGTTTAACTATGACCGTGGTTTAACAGATGTAATTTTGTAGTCATATATATAATAGATATCATTCTTCTTCTTCTTCTTCTTCTTCTTCTTCATCTTCATTATTTTCTCCTATTGTTTCTTGCGTTTTATTCCTGGATTACATAATTGAACCAGAAAAATATGAACGAAAAATGCCGGGAACGGAATTGGGCTTAACAATGGAAAACTTTATTAATAATATCCGAATAGAAACTGTAAAAATGCAAGAAATGAAACTTAAAATACTTGAGGGACATCTTCCTCAAATGAAAAAAAAAAAAAAAAAAAAAAAAAAAAAAACTAGAAACCAACATACTAAAAAACTGAGAGCTAAATCCGATCAGGGAAAAAACCTATTTGGCCAAATAGGATTATTGTTGTTATCTGGGAAGGGAGGCAACTGCATTTCATCAGAAACTCACATATGTGGATTTATCTGGGAAGGGAGGCAACTGCATTTCATCAGAAACTCACATATGTGGATCTTGGCCATTCACTTGATTTACCGTCCATGGTATTTGTCCTTGAATAGTCTCCGCTTGAACAAGTTCAGGTAGACCGGACGTTTGGGGCCATGCTAGCTGTTGACGACGTCATTGATGAGGAGTCGTTGATGTCAGTGGCTGTGGTGGTACCGATTAAGTAAATATATTCACTAAATAAATATGTTCATAACAATAAGAATGTGAAGCTATATGTTTATATGAGATTTTTTATAAGATTAAATAGGGTCTTAGAAATTTAATTTGACTATTTTGTCTTTATATTCATAATTTAATTTTAGTTTGTTGGAAATTATGTCATTACTAATTTTAAATATTTATTGTATTTAACATTCGTAGTGTAGAAAGAAAATATTTTTTTCCTTGCTAAGATATTACTAATATACTGATTCATTTCAATATTTTTTCTTTTTTCAAAAAGATTCTATGGAATACTAATTTGATTTTTTTATAACATAAGATTTTACCAAATAAAAAAATGAAAAAAGAGAGCCTAAATATAAAACAAGTACATCAACTAAGATTATTTGCATTATAACACCTTTTTATATATATATAACCATGAGAATAATAATAAAATACAAGACAACGAGATCTACAACATTAAAACAAGTACATCAACCGAATTGTTTGTACAAAAACACCTTACTCCCCGCAAGCAAGTAAAAAGTGCTACTAACAATAAGGTTATCATAGACAGAAGAAAACTATTTCCAATTTACTCCCTAAATGAATTAAGAATTCTCACACATTGTCCCTTCAAAAAAAAAATACACAAATTAAGATAAGAGTAAGTTGCCAATTGTTATACCACCTACTTAACACCTTAAAAACTCCTACAGCCTCAACCCCTCGAGATTTCGGTCAATGAGCCAACCAAGATCATTCAAATCATGTAGATGTAGGCCGTGTAGGGGAGAATTTTTGAAAAGGCTTTGGCACATGACCTCAATCATAAGCTCCTCGCGGTTCTTTAGGGTCTCCTTGTTCTACTCCTCCCCTCTTCTCAATCTCTTTTCGAAGGAAGTTTTCATGACTCACCATCCATTTGGTTTTTTCATCTCCACCATATCCTTGAACCCCAAGATCACACGTTCAGCTCCTTGTGTCGAGGGTCATATCTCGTGATGGGAATTTTCTCCTCGATCTCATCCGGTAAATCATTAATTCGATTTTGAATATTAAACTTGTAAAAAAATAATTTTTTCTTTTCATACATTGGGTGGTGCAACCCATCGCGACAATGTGAATGAGTAACTGAAAATGACTAATAAAAAATGATAAGTGTTAAGAACAATTAACGATAAGATTTGAATAAGAGAGAAACAATAGAAAGAATGATAAAGAGAAAATTCTTATTGATTTGTATTTGCTTTGTACATATAGACCTCTATTTATAGGTCTAGAAAAAATTACATATGGTAAAAAAATAAAGATAATGAATAAAAATATTCTATAAATATCCATTCAATAAATATGTTCATAACAATAAAAATGTGAAGCTATAAATTTATATGAAGTATTTTATAAGATTAATTAGGGTCTTAGAAATTTAATTTGATTATTTTTTCCTTATATTCATAATATAATTTTAGTTTGTTGAAAAATATGCCATTACTAATTTTAAATATTTCATGCATTTAACATTCGTAGTGTGTAAAAGAAAATATACATATTTTTTCCTAATTTGCTAGGATATTATTAATACATTGATTCATTTCAATATTTTTTCTTTCTTCAAAAAGATTCAATAGAATACTAATTTGATTTTTTTATAACATAAGATTTTATCAAATAATAAAAAATAAAAAGGAGAGCCTAAATATAAAACTAGTACATCAACTAAGATTATTTGCATCAAAATATTTTTTTTTCATATATAACAAAGAGAATAATTATAAAATATAAGACAACAAGACCTATAGATTAAAACAAACACATCAACCGAATAATTTGTAAAAAACACCTTATTCCCGCAAGCAAGTAAAAAGTGCTACTAACAACAAAAATTATCATGGACAGAAACAAATTATTTCCAATTTACTCCCTAAATGAAATAAAAATCCTCACGCCTCAACCCTAAAAAACACACAAATTAAGATAAAGAACAAGTGACGATTGTTCTACCACCTATTTGACACCTTAAAAACTCCTACAGCCTCAACCCCATATACATCAATGACACGATTAACCACAGTCCACATTCACATAAACCACTCGATCCATCAAGACTAATCACTCAAAAATAATTTTCTCTTGCTCGACTCAAGATCATATAATTACGAAGTCATAGTAGCTCGATACTAAGCAACCAGGATCAACCCGCACACCGAACCAACATGATGATTTATAACACGATATGATTTATGTTGCGATTATGGATTTGAAGGAACCACATGGGTCGAGCAAGAGTGTTGGGACTTTCATGCGAGTTAATTTACTCTTATAATTTACTCATTTTTCGGCCTCTTATTCGAGAATGAGTAAATTATCATCTAAACAAAAATAAAAGAAACTCTTCCTTCTTCAAATTATTATTATTTTTTAAAATAAGGCGTTCAATCTCGATCCTAACTCCAAGCGTTACCTGAATTGCAAGTATAGGAAGAATAATTTCTTCCAACAAGTTGGCATGGAGTATCCTGGGAATTACAATGTCACTAAGTACATTTACGCCACACCGATCCAAAAAGACGCGTGTTGTAGCCCTTGGGTTGGATATGTTGCCGTCTCATACGATGAATATTCCAAGAAGCTTGCTAGAAGAGATATACTAATCTTTCATTTCGATGAACGATTACCAATCTGGAATGGATTGTAAATTTTATGAGCTCGTTGACGCCTGCACGGCTAGACCCTCAAAATCCACGACCAAACGTGAAGGTTGAGTCAGGGTTTTTGAGTTTGTACACGTTGGACGAGCAAAATGACAAGTTTGGAGTTGAGAGTTTCCGCCAACAACTACTTTCTGAGATCTCGCGGCTTTTAAAGATGTACAAAGGCGAGGAATTGAGTCATAACAATAGCAGGACAGAGCATGGGAGTGCATTAGTTGTACTTCTTGCATATCGTATACCCGACCTTGGATTAATGAACAAAGCCGAGAGTGAATATAGGGTTAACGGTTTTCTCATTTGGAGGGCCAAGAGTTGGGGAACATAGGGTTCAAGAAAAGGTGTGAAGACTTGGGAGTGAAAATACTAAAGGATAGTTAATGTGAATGATCCGATAACGAATTGAAGCTTCCTGGTGTTTTATTCAATGAGAAATTTAGAATTTTGCTAGGTGAGAAATCTTGTTATGCTCATGTGGGTGTTGAACTAGTCCTAGATTTTTTCAACATGACAAACCCTTCATGCGTTCATGATATCTAGAGTCTTATATTAACTTGCTTAAAGCTCCACCGACGAAAACAATGAGAGAGCAAATGCAAAGGGAAGGATTAGAATTTGTAAGCAAAGCCAAGGGATTGTTCTGATGCCTTGCCATTGTGGATGGAGGCAACTAAGATCTATGCAGCGAAAATTCTTCACGTAGTTCAATCACATGGACTAATTTTGTAACAAATGAGTTATACCAATGACTTTCTCTCAACATTTATTTTTGTTATC
>JANIEQ010000563.1:0-22321 GCA_024708375.1 Oxalis stricta | reverse complement strand
AAAACGGTAAAAAGGCACACGATATGTTTACGCTAGCTCGGTTTCCCTACATCTGCTAGGGCCTAGCCTCGGAGGTAAAACGGTATTCCACTATTTTCGTAACAATAGAGACAGTATCTCGGTTACAACTCGCTCATATATAACCTACCTCCTATTTTACTAAGTGTACTCTTCGCTCTTACCTCACACTGCCCTAAACTAACACAAGCCTAGGACTTACACGATGTGCCTTACCAATCGGGCAAGGGCTTCTTGCAATCCTCTTTCGCATTACAAGTGTTACAACACAATGCACTCGTGAAAATAACTCTCAAAGTTTGGAAGTGCTCTCGTTTAAACTCAATGAAGAAGGTGAAAAAGTGCTTATATGATTTGTCTCTTCGTCTTCTTTATATACTCACTCCAAGCCGTATCAAATCAAATCAAGATCTTCAACATTAACTCGTCAATCACCTTCATCAGAATCCCACTCGAAATGGGGATTGATATACTCGACAAATCCTCCAACTCGGTTGACTTCTCTTTTAGTGAAATGTTTCCTTTCTCATCAAGGAAACTAAGTAATGCTCCAAATCAAATCGTATCTTCAATATAGCCGAATCGAATCAACCGGGATTCATCAGCTACTAGTTTCCCATTCCCGACTTGTACTAGGATCGAATCATATCCGATGGAATTAATGAGGTTTGACGAAAATAGCCAACTAACGTAAATCCGCGTTGCACTCCGTGTCAACACATACTCGCTGGGGACTAATAAAGTAAGAGTCCAAAATAGCAGCAATGGCCACATACCACATGGTTTGACTAAAATAAGAAAAACATGCCTCCAAATACTCTAATCGAGGTAGGAATTGAACCGGTTGTGGGGTAGGATCTCCCCATTTGGATATAAACTCTCCTCACTCGCCATATGTGGGTTTGACCCTTTTTAAGTGTTCTCGGGCTTCTTCGAGGTGGATAGGGGACAACTTTTAAGCAAGGCTGGTCCGTCTTTGGGAACTCGGATAAGGTATTTTGGATTGCTTTTAGCGGGGCCGGTTAGCCTGCAAAATATCTTGGGACAAAAGTATTATAGGCGAAGGGCCTTTTATTTAGCCACGTGCAGTCTTTCGCAAAGGTTATTAAGACCGCATTTCTTGGGACGGAATAAAACGTGAGCTCTCAAATAGAACGAAATTTTTTTACCTTAAAATTAAAATATTAATAGAATATTAAAAATATTAAAAATAATTCATAAAAAAATAACAAATACTTGTTAATAATACTAAAATCAAATGATAATATATTAAATAGTAGTGAATTATAAAGTCCAGAAACATACCTATAATCATAAAGTTTCAAGTCGATAGGTGTTTTTTTTTTTTTTTTTTTTTTTTTTTTTATTATTGTATTTCCTTTGATTTGGCCATAGGCTGAGAGGTTGAGATTCACGATTTCAAAAAATGTTTTCAAGTCCGAGATATAATTTCAACGAGGTCATCAAAATTTTAGAATTTAATTTATTTGGTCCTTATAGTTCATGTATAAAATGATGTCGGCTCAAATTACGTCGTAGATAGTATGAAAATTAAAAATAAAATAAAAATAGATTAAAAAAACGTATATTCAGAATGTCGCTGTCTATATTCTTGGACGTCTTTCCCACCGTTCTTACATCAACCGTTTCCACACTATCAATCTGAAACGTTTTCAGCTCAAGAAACGTAGGAATGTACGCACACGTTCCCAAACTACGTTCCTAACAATCAAATTTCGTATCAGATTAATAAACCTGAAAATCCTTAAACTTTTCACATCCAAATCGATTCAATAGTTTATAATTTTTAGAACCCATCGAATTGTGAATCTAAGTAACCTATCCAAAATTAAAATTGATGAATTTTAATCAGGAACTTTTATGAATTTAGGAAGGGGATAAAACTAGAATAACTATCGTTTTGACGAGGCCGCGAGGCAGGAACCTGTACTCTCATAATCAAGTCCGCACTCAGCTTGGATCCATGAATGTATTTTCCTGGATATGAAGAAATTAAAATTAAAGACTTTGATTGTTATTTAATTTTTTAAAAAAATGAGGACAATTAGTGGAATATATAATTAATTAAATTATTTTTAAAAAACAGAGAACAATGAACTTTCGAGAGTGTAGGAATTATTCTTTGAAATTAGTTTGAGTTAAGTAGTCTGGTTATAGGTGAGTTAAATTTTAAACTTGTCTAATCATTATCTTGAATTACTTCCATATTTAGAATTTACAGTGTATAATATTATTGTACTCTTATAGGAAAATCCATAAAAAAAAATAGCATGTTTTTTAATTAAATTACCCTTAAAAAACTCGATAATGGATAGAATTTTACGAGATTTAGGTTAGGCAATCACAATTAATTGCTGTATCTAGTACATAAACAAAATTTAGGGGGCTTTAAGATAATATTAATTGTATGGCGTGGTAGGTCTTGATTGAATGATAGCTCAAATATATATCACGCGTTCACATGACCTTTTCCACATATGAGCTGAAACACTGCTCACATGAATAGTTCAGCAAAGGTTTTAAGATAAATATTGGACATGTTCAAACACCAGGAAAGCTACTCTCTAAATTTTATTTATTTATTTATTTTATAAATCGAAGTAGCCAATGTTTATTAACCATTGACTCTCACTCTCCCTCAATTTCATCATCAACATTACTTAATTATTAGATATATTTCGTTTCCCCTTTCCCTTTACTTATATATCCTTATAATATTATTAATGCATTCAACTTCTTCCACTTCCAAAATCTCTCTCTCTTCTCAATTTGATCAATTATGGATTCAACAGATTTTCCAGTGAGCAGATCTCCAAGGAAAGAACTTCAAGGTCCTCGGCCAACACCATTAAGTGTTCGTAAAGATTCATACAAAATCAAGAAACCACCAATAGCTCCTCAACAAAAACAACAAGCTGCTTCATCTTCACAAAAATCTTCACAAGAAGAAATTCGAGCGCCAGTAATAATCTATACGGTGTCACCGAAAGTTATTCACACAAGCCCCAGAAGTTTTATGGATTTGGTTCAAAACCTCACTGGCTCTACATCATCGTCAAACGGTATTACTATTATTTCTTCTTCAAACAATAATAACAGTAACGATATTTATAAGGATCAGTTGTATGGAGAAGACTGTGGGGCAATCTCTCCAGTGGCACGCTACGCTACCGTTCATAAGGTTATAACGTCGCCAAATCAAAGAAGATCATCAATATCAATACAAGAAGAGAATTCGATGAACATAGAACCAATGGGTAATGGTAATATTTTTCCAGGAATTTTGTCTCCTGGGCCTAATTTGCTGCCTCCGATTTCGCCAAACATGTTTTTCCCTCCTCAATCTCATCAGGATCCAATTATGAATTCCAGTGAGTAATCTGTTTCATGATTTGAGTCCTATGTTTTATGGAAATAGGAATTTCATAGATGGTAGTTTCATGCCAAGTCCTTCAGGCTTCGCTTTTTCACCTCAGAATATCATTTCTCCCAATTTAGATATGTTCAATAATTTCTTTGACTTTTAGGGATTCTTTTATATAAATATATAAATCAGTAATTAAATTGTGGGTGGGATTTAATTTCAATTCATTAATGGATGAGGCAAGTGGGTTTACAGCTAAAGTTTTGACCCTCCTGGTGGTTGCTTATTTTTCTTTTTCTTTTTTAATATTATTTATGTTTTTTTTTAATATTATTTTTTCCTCCTCAAATTATAATTATACGTGAATATAGATATATTTTTTATCTCAAAATAAATATAAATTTGATAAATTTAAAGTAAAAAAATAGTATTATGCATTCATTTTATTCACTTTCATCAATTATTTTAACATATTTTTAACATTAATATATATATATATCACTCATATGTTAATGATTATTAAAATCATATTTGTCAATTGCTATTTTCATATTTATTTTCTTAATTTATATGAAAATAAATATTTACATAAAATTTGGGACGAAAGTAATATATTTTAGTGTTAATTAAATTAATTTTCTAAATTGATCGGCTGCTTCAATAGATTGTTCCTGTAAACTGGTGAGGTTTTCCCCTCTTCTTTCATAGTTTCATGTTTCTTTGATTTATTTATTGTATCCATTATCCTACAACTGTTCTTAAGTTAACATTGTTAGTAGTTATTGTTTTTTGTTCAAAATAACCTTTGGATTTGTTTGAATGTGATATACATATGTACATATAAATTAATTGGTCGTCCTTGTATTTTGGCAGCTTATAAACTACGAACCGTAAGTCCTTAGATTCTAGTATTAATGAAGTTTATAAAGGCTCAAACATATCAAATAAGGGTCAAATCTGAGTCTATGCCTCCATTCAATATTAACTAAATGTCCATTTATTTTATAGTTTAGTTCATCCATAATGTGTCTAGACTAGAGTTCTAGACACTATTAATCTTCCACTTAAAAGCAACTTTATCAATTCCCTTATTTTCTCACTCTTACACTCACTCTTCTATGGCATCGTTGATTTTTCTATTCCCTTTTCTTATCCATCTCATCCTTTTTTAAACATTAATTTCCCTCTAATAATATTGTTCAGGATCTATTAAATTTTTATTCTTTTGAATATATAATTCTTTTATCAATTATATTATTAGTAATTTATTTATATAAATTTATATATTTATGATGAAATTACAAAAATAAAATAAAAAATAATAATAATACTACATTATTGACGGACAGGTTTTTATTTCGGGAATAATTTATTGAAATTCTCCTAATAATAGTAATAAATTATGTGTCATTAAAATAATTGTAACCATTAATTATTTATTTGATTTAATATAATAATATGTTGATTTGAACATTTCATAATTAATAACATAGTTGAAATATACATATTCACCATAGATACATTATAAAAATATTATGAAGAAGAAGAACATAATGAAAGAAAGGGACATGTTGAGCTTAATATTTACTCTTTGAGTATGAAAATAGATTATATTTTATATTTTTAGGTTCATTTATATAGATATATATTCAAATATATATCTATTTGAGTAAATTTAAAATTATAAAATATCATTTATTTTGATATGAAAGTAGTAATTATAAAATGCATATTTCATTCTTTATATTCATGATTATCTCCAAACTTGTTCCAAATATACTCCACCAAATCATTTTAAAGTTAATGATGCATCTTCCTATTATGAAGAATAGCATATGTATGGAGGGATTTCAGCGAAGTTTGGATGAGGAACATGATCAATTTAGTTGTTGATCCAGTTTGGCCATTATCGGTAATTTATATGTAATCACCATCATAATGGTCTCTTTCATCCTCAACATTCATATCATGAAATATAATTCACGCACATATGAAATTGTTAAGGGTTTCTCTATCCAACATTCGTGATGGACAACGTATAATGAAAATCGAACTTGCATAACACCAAATGCTCGCTCGACATCCTTTTAAGTTGTTGCTTGGTGTTGGGCAAACAATGTTGTATTTTATGCTAATGTATGGAATTATTTTGACAAATATAGGTCAGTTAAGATAAATACATGAGCTAGGATAATATCCAATATTATAATGTGCGCTATTTACCTCAAAAAAACATCAAAAGCTTGACCTTTCAAATTGCATGTGAATAAATGAGATTGATTTAACACGTTTACGTCATGATTTGACCCTTCAACACCAAGAAATGAGTGTCAAATCCATAAATCTTGAAATGCAACTGCTTCAAATAAAATTGTTGACACTTCTTGGAAACCTTCAATATACATACCTTTCCATGCTATTGGGAAAAATTTCATTCCCAATACATACAATACATGCTGCTTCCCAACATGCCATGAAAGGCTTGTTTCTCTCCCCGTATGAAGCAAGTAAGCAGTGTCATTTTTGTCTTACTTTCTTAAGTAGAAAGGGCCAAATATTTCTATCATACCTTTTAATGAAATTTTGAGTGCACTTAATCGTGGTGCATTGTGATATTCATGAAGCTCGTTGGTAGACGTTCCATAAGTCTAATATTCAGATAGCAACATTACATTTTTGATAGCTAAAACACCTCTCCTGCTAGCGACATCATCCCTTCTTTGAAAATAAGGATATCAATTTTCATGTCCGTTGATTATGTGAAGGAATAAATGCTTTCTCATTCAGAACTTGCGACGAAAGATTGTAGAGGGTAGTCGAAAGATTGCATACTTGGACTTATATTTATAGACAATAATTAGGACAATGAATACATTTTACTTTCACAAAGATTACTTTTATAACCTATTTTTACAATAGATACTTTTATAATGGGAACTTTTACGACAACTACTTTCAAAATAATTTTTTTATACTATAAGATTTGTTCAAATTTAATGCTACGTAATTCTTATTTTTTGAAAAATAACATCATTCAAATATAAGAAAATTTTATTCTTTAAAACCATGTAAATTTCTCCATGTTTCATTCTTTGCGCCTCAGACATTCATCAGTGTCCTTTTGATAAATCTTCTATGTTTCGTCATTATCGATTATTGAATTTTTAGAAGTGTTCAGCCAAATGCTAACAAGCAGATCTAGTAGTTTTGCCGTCTTCAACCACTTCAAGCTCAGAATCGATCATCTTCAATATTTAAGTGATAGTTTTCAAGCCTCATAGTTAGGAGAGGTCGAGTGACAAAAAAGCAGGTCTTGATTGTGATTCATGAACAAATGGCTTCTGATTTTGGAGCCTCCTGAACTTGTATTTGATTGGTATGGATTGGTCAAGAAAATAGCCGAATGATGGTGACTATGAGATATTTTGCATTTTTCTAGACATCGAAGGAGATGTACCATATGGAAACAATAGGAAAATTGTGAATTAATCTAAGAAATTTGGGCATTTTGAGAGCATTTAAAATTTTTTTAATTTGAATTTTGAGACTTTGAATATTGAAAATTGAAAATTTTTACAAAATACTAAAAGAAGTCTTACGATGAGGTTCCATAATGAGCGAAGAAAATAAAAATAAAATGATAATATTTTTCGAAGGGAAGATAAATAGAATTATAAATATGTATAGATAATGGTAAAATATGGGATATTCATGAAGAAAAAAATATTATTTTATTTAATATATGGTCTCGTGTAAGATGTTAAATGTTTGGAAAAAAAATATATTAATTTTTATTTTTAAAAATAAGGATGACATCAAAGATTGTGTTAACTATCGAGGTATTAAACTCATTAGTCACACTATGAAATTATGGGAGCGGGTCATTAAGCATAGAGTAAGAGCCGTTACTACGATATCCGAGAACCAATTTGGCTTTATGTCCGGACGGTCAATCATGGAGGCAATCTTTCTTGTTAGGGGTTTAATGTAGAAGTATAGAAGAAACAAAAAAGACTTGCACATGGTGTTCATCGACCTAAAAAGGCGTATGATTGAGTCCCTAGAAACATTCTTCGGTGGACTTTGGCCGAGCAATGGGTATCTAGTCCATATATCCGTCTTATCCAAGATATGTATGAGGGGATACGAACTAGTGTCGGGACGAATGGAAGAGACACATTCGATTTCCCAATCACCATCGGTGTACATCAAGGCTTAGCTCTAAGTCCATATCATTTCACCTTAGTGATGGATGTTACGACTCGACACATCCATGATGACATATCGTGGTGTATGTTATTTGCAGGATGATGTCATTTTGATAGACGAGAGCGAGAGGGAGTAAATGAGAAGTTAGAGCTATGGAAGGAAACCTTGGAGTCTAAAGATTTCGGGTTGAGTCGTAGTAAGATGGAATATATGTATTGTAATTTCAGTGGAGAAGGGAGAAGGGAGAAGTCAGACTAGTATGATCTATCTAGGAGGAGTGGATGTACCGAGGCGTGATAGGTTCCGATATCTAGGGTCTATCCTACACGAAGATGGAGAGATTGACAAGGATGTTACCCATCGATATCCAAGCCGGGATGGGCGGAATGGAGAAGTGCAACATGTATCTTGTGTGATTGACATATGTCGAGTCGGCTAAAAGGAAAGTTCTATAGAACGACAATGAGACCAACTATTCTATATGGGAGCGAATGTTGGCCGATAAAAAACAACAAGAGCAGAAGATTAAAGTGACGGAGATGCGGATGTTGAGGTGGACGAGTGGACTCACTCGGAGAGATAAATTTCAAAATGAGACCATAAGGAGTAGATTTAAACGTTGCACTTATAGACAAGAAGATAAGAGAGGGTAGATTTAGGTGGTTTGGACATGTGAGGCGTAGACCTAGAGAAACTCCCGTTCCAAAAGGTGAGGACATAGACATAGGATACAGGGAGGAGAGGGAGAGGGAGACCTAGACTCATGTGGGAGAGGGTAGTTAGAAAGGATTTAGAAATTTTAGGTATTTCGAGAAAACTTAGTAGTCGAGAGAGGAGAGTGGCGTTGTAGTATCCACGTACATGACTTCTCATAGATAGTGCCATAGGATTAGAAAAAATGGTTAAAGGGTATATCATTTCTCTATTAGGGATAGAATAACGATGTATAGGAAGGACCGAGTTACGTACACTTCCATACGTACGCTTCTGCGCTTTAAATAGTTGTATTGTCGGTGAAACGTATAACTGTTTAAAGCGGAGGAGTGTACGATAGCATATGGAAGTGTACGTAAGTTTTTTCGGTATAGGAATAGGTAGTATGTCTTTATATTATATAGCATGATTTATTATATGTATTTTTATTATCACATTTTACATATGTTACTTATATTATATGATTTATGATATAGCCGACTTCACTCGGTGAATTAAAGCCAATTGTTGTTGTTGTGTACTTTGTAAATCAGTTTCAAGCAGAGTTATGATTTGGATTTTTTTTATTCAACCGTTTTGGTAGAGTTGTTCAATGCTCGGTTCGGTTTGGGTTTTCAGCTCGAAGAAATCGAACCGATTAGAGTCGATTTTATCGATTCGATTTTGATCGGTTGATTTTTTGTAACTACCGAATCAAACCGATCGGTTTGGTTCGGTTCATGTTTTGCCCATTTAAAAAATAAGGACTAATTAATTTTTAAGAAAATGTAAGGATTGAAAATAAACATGATGTACACATTGCATACTCTCTTCTTCCTCTCTTTTAATTGAAAAACATTCTCGAGATCTCTAAATCCAAAATATCAATTATTTTGGTACAATTGAACTAAACCTTACTAATATAGGATTGATCTCATTCAATCTCATCGTTTTCTCCGTTCAATCTCTTGTTCTTCTCCTCTCTCCCATTAGATTCTTTGAAATCTCTCATGAATTCTTGCAAATTTTCTTCTAGACCTCTTAACACAAACTTATGTTGAAGATGTAGTAGCTTCTTCCACTTTATCATGAACCTTTACGATGGTGGCGGTTTGGAGAGATTGAGAGTGGTGTTGGTGGTCTGTGAAGATGGTAGATGGAGGTAGGCGAGAGAGTGAAGTCCGGATTGACAGATTGTTGAAGTTAAATAGAACCCATAGTTTTGGAGATTTTGCTGAGAGGGGGAAGAGTTTTTTGGTTGAGCTAAGTAAATTTCACACTTTATAATATAACTCGGTTCGATTTTGTCGGTTTTAATTTTTGAGCAACCAGAAATCGAACCAAACAAACTTAGCTACAATTTGAAACCGGCCTCAAGCCGTAAACATGTCGGTTCGGTTTTATCGGTTCGGTTCGGATCGGTGTGTTTGGTTTGGTTCGGTTTTGAACCCCCTACGTTTTGGACTACACAATGGGGGTAGTCCTCTCTCAATCCGAAAAATTCTAAGAATTGCAATCTTAAAAGAGTCAACCTCATGACCTTCACGATGAAACCCCCAGATAACCATTAGGCTAACGAGTCATGATTTATATAACGACAAAAAAAAAACATAGAAAAAACTTAAATAAAATTGTGCGAGAGAGAAAAAGTTAGCAAATAAATAAAAAATTTAACTAGAGCCTACTACTCTTTATCGAGCAAGCCTCTCACTTTCTTCTTGCATATAAGCAAGAGAGCTATAAATCGGTAGAGAATACTACATCTCACGTGTTGCCACGGTCCACATCCATTCTTGTATGATTTAGATCGATGTAAGCAACTACTTTTGAGTTGAAGGGTTTAGTTATAAGGGGCATAGAGTTAACGAGATTGTTAATTGAGTGATATATTAGAGACGAGCTCTAGACGGAATTACTAATGCTGATGGGAACATTCACACCGAGGGGTTAATTGGGCCTAAGATTGTTTGTCGCGACGGAGACTTTGATACGGTGTTGTATTCTCTCTTGGCATATAGCTGATCCGTTACGGTTGAGCATGTGGAGTAGGATTGAGATCCGCCCACCGACAAAGTGTCACGAGTAGCATTGTTGGTGATCATGGTTTCCTAGGTTGCAAAATATCGTTTGAATACATCGTGGGAGTGTACATCGATATCAAAATGTATCTTTCTATCCTTTGCTTGTCTCGATCTAGTTGATGTAAGATCGACTCTCATAGTTATCATCTTATACGTGTTTATCATAACCATTTTGTAAATTGTCATGACGCAAATATAATGTATTGACAATTTAAATCGTAATAGGATAACAAAAAAAATTGCTTTTCACTATTGTTCAATATTATTATATAGATTTCATAATTGATCAGCGGACAATCTTTCAATAAGAAATAAATATACTTTACATATATTGATCTTTTATGTCTTTTGATCTTCGAAGAAAATAGGAGACCCTACACTTCCCAAATGAGGTATAAATACCTCACAGAATTACTGTATGGTTAAAATCCAAGGTGTTACTTATCGAGTTATGTGAAAACTTGGCGTCAGCATTGACAGCAAAAAATTAAAATTATTCCTATATTTACAAAAACTGAAGTACAGTAAAAAAGTGAATAAGACTTTAGTCAAATTCTTCATTTAATTGGTCTCCCGCGTTCATACTGAATGACTTGAGTTCGATAGTCTCTCGTGTAGTCGTGTTCTATTTTGAGTATTCACTCCTCGATTGTTTTAGTTACGCATCGCATGTATATTGTTATCTGTCCCAAATTATTAATTTAGCCAAACCAGAATAAAAAGCGTGATAATAGCCCCGTTATCAATAAAAAAATTGCCTACATGATAGAAAACAAAGCCTCTCTTAAAATTGGAAAATCAAAATAATTATAATTGATATAATTTTAATATAATTATATTTTATATAATATTTGACATAGATTTTTGAAATAAATTTTAAATTTTAGGATGGTAAATTTTGAAATAAATTCAAAATAATTATAATTGATATAGTCATGGTTGTTAGGAACGTAATTTCGGAATGTAGCAACGTACGTTCCTACGTTTTTCAAGGTGAAAACGCTCCGGAACAGGTTCGTAGGAACGGGTTATGTAGGAACGGTAGGAACGCCGTTCTTGCACGTAGAACGTAAGCTGCGTTCCGGAACTACGTTCCTTAATCTCTATATTTATATTTTTATTTTGTACTAAAACGACGTAGTTTTGGGCTTGCGTAATTTTTTTTGAACTATAAGGATTAAATTGATTAAATTCTTTAACCATGATGTCCTCATTGAATTATTATGTGTTGAATCATATTTAATTAAATATGTTTTGAACTTTATGATCATGATCGACTACTATTTAACTTATTATCATTTGATTTGAGTCTTGCTATTAAGTATTTGTGATTTTTTTAGGAATTAATTATAATATTTTTGATATTTTATACATATATTAATTTTTTTAATATTAAGGTAGGAACTACGTTCCGTTTACGAACTACGGAAGTCCACCATTCCAGGTACCGAAGTGCATTCTTCTCAATTTTAGATATAATTTTAAAATAATTATATTTTATATAGTATTTGACATACATTTAATAATATTTAATACAAATAATTATTATATAACTTTTTATATGATATATTTAAATTATTATTATTTAAAAGTACGTATTTTCCGTCCAACGGACGGAGTCCCTGCACCTGACTTATAAGTGTTGCATTTTGCAATGCATTCCTTGTTTAATGTGCAAGGCTTAACTTTCCTCGTTTTTAAGTTTCACTTTCTCTTGTTGTCTCTATGTCTATTGATTTATTCGTTTATTAAATTATTTCTTATAAAAGTAAAACGTGAGATAATATTAAACCTCAAGTAGTAATGGAGTATGATCTATTGAGTATCTTATGCTAACATATCCAAAGGCATTTATTTTTACGTGAATTTTAGGTCTCTAGAGTATCATCGTTAATGATTAGAGAGACTATATCCATCATCCATTAATTTTTTTTTTTCCTAACAAAGTACTCTCTACAGACAATCTCATGACTTTATCTATTGAATACTACTTGCTTATCACCTTTTTTATTGAATTACAACAGTGATTTTATTACCTAATCAGAAGAAGCAATTGTAGTACACAAAGAACAAGATAATCGACTAGCTAACCCCATTGATCCTGAGATTCTGAGATTAATGACCATTTCTAGGTGCAAGAACATAATTACAAGAATTGAAAGAGGAAATCAAATGTTGTATATCTATAATAAGATTACAAAAAGATAAATAATAATAATTATTATTATAATAAAAATAAATAATAACAGAGTCTATCGTTTATCTTTTCTTTCATAATCAGTAGAGCATCCAGTTCCATCAAAACCTCACTTAGTCTAAAAGAGATAATTATAAAATCCCAAGTGAAGGGCAGCTGCTTCGGCGGCATAAATCTCCATTGGACCATCAATTAAAACCGGTTAGGCAGAGAAGCGCTTCCCCAATGTTATTGCGAATATCTGCTCTTAAACCCTATTTTCTCAATGTAGAGAAAAGAGGATCATCACAGTTAATTTTAAATGTACCATTACCAGAGGAGGAACACAGGGGCGACTAATCAATACCTATTTAATTACCATTCGGCCACCTCCAGTAAGGAGGTTGGATCCGCTTTCTCATCACCATGGGTCTTCTATTGCTGAAAAAAACAAAAATGGCCCCAACCGATGGCGGCTCCCTGTAACGGCATTATTTTGTTCACCTGGTTCAACCTATTCGGTTTGGTTCGACTGGTTCAGTTTGGTTCGACATGGTCTGCATTGATTCAAATCAAGCCGTATTTGTGTTGGCATCTTTGACTTTTATTCAGTGATTTCCCTTCTAGAAGATGCTCTACTTTCCAAACAGGAAACAAAGATATTCTCAATATCTTTGTCTTTAAGGTGATTTGATTGAGAATCAAGAAAAGAAACCCTACTTCTCCAACTATAAAAGAAATCGGCAGCACTCTTTTATGAGTTGTTCTTTTCACCGTTTTGATACAAGGAGGCAGAATACAACGCTACGTTGAAGACTTTCTACGAGGTACATCCAGCCTTCTTGTTAGGGTTTATGCATTGATTTAGTTCACTAATCTGTTCATCTAGGAACATTGTAATAGTGAGTTGTTTGAAGAAAAGAATCCTATAGTTATACGCTATAGAAGTACTCTATTCGAGTCGAGGGGTTATGGTGAGGTCGTAGCGGGTTGTTAGCCTAGGAAAATTCCATATACTTGTCGGTGTAAGAAGTAGAGTAGTTTCACTTAGGAATTGCGGAAAGAGTCTTTGGTGGGGCTGAGCGGGTGTGAGCCTAGGAAATCTCATTTGTACTTGTAATTCTCATTATAGTGAAAAGTTTAGACTAGGTCCCATGGATGTAGAAATCGAATTGGTTTCGAACCACGTAAAAATATCGTGTGTATTTTTCTTTCTGCACTTGATTATTCATGCTGCATGAAAATACACATTGTACCTTAGTTCATATAACTTGGCAACCAACATATAACTTGAGTAATTTTATATAATCGGGCGGCATGTGTTCTTTCACTCCCTCTATCATAGGACAACAATTATGGCCCACATAAAAATATTATTATGTGGTTGTGTATAAAAGCTAGAATTAATTATATTTTTTCCTTTTCTTTGAATTTGTAAGTGAGAAAGCGGTAACAATTATGTTACCGCTCGTTTGATAAAAAAAAAAACACACACAACTTTCTTCATATTACCATTTAGAATTCACTTCTACACAATTCTTCATCTAATTTATTTTTATCCTCTCAATAAAATGGATCCAAATCATCCTAATTTTTATCAAAAATATTTTCATAATTTAAATATCCCCCAAAATCCAAATATTCAACATTCCGATAGATCAAATTCCCAAAATTCTTATCCAAATATTCAATATCCAAATTATCCACATCCTACATCACAAAAATTTCTCAAATTCTCAAATATTTCCTTTTAATTCTATTATCAAAATTCACAAGCTTTTCAAATTCCAATCAATACATCGGGATGATCATTCTTCTCCATCACAAACCCCTTTGACTCGAGATAAATTTTATTAGAATTTTAGATATGTATTTTTTGAAGATACTATGTATAATTATACTTTAATATTAATGTCATATTTATTTTTATTATATGCTTTAGTATTAATATCATATTTATTTATTTTTTGCCAATAAGTTCTCAACATTCACAATTTACTCGAGAATATCGAAGCAAATACTATCAATCTCGATAGATGATATCGAGAAACCTGAAAAGAGAAATCAAAAGCCATGGAAAACTCGAGGAGCAAAATATACTAATAAGTGCATGGTTGAATGTGTCGAAAGATTCTATAAATGGAATCAATCAAAAGAATACAACTTTTTGGAAGCGGATTCATGATTATTGCATAGCTAATCAACCTCGGATTTAATAGAACCATTGATGGAGTAGAAAAAAGATGGGGACGAATTAACCATGATGCTTCGAAATTTATCCGATTGCTACGAATGAAAGTGTGTCGAAATTTCGCGAGCGGTGGAAATGAAGACGATAAAATGGCTCATGCATGCGTGCAATATATTGTAAAGACATCGGTAAGGATCAATGTTTTGCGGATAGAGCATGGGAACAAGTAAGGAGGGAAGAAAAATGGCAATCGCAAGCCATTAAGAGTGGAAATTCAAAAAGAAGCAAGATAAATGCTTCCGGGAGCATACACATCATCGTCGAATCTCGATACTCCCATAGACGATGTTAATGTAGTGAATTCTCCGGTCCCTCCAATAGGTTGTAAGCAAGCTAAAAGAAAAGGTAAACAACCAATAAAAGCATCCATCGACCAAACCGTCGTGAATGAGAATTGTAATAAGATAACCGAAATAGCAAATGATAGATTGATTATGCTAGAGGAATTGAAAGTTATGAAGATAAAAACAATTAGAGCTTTTGGAAAAGAGTGTGGAGCAAAAGAAAAGGGAATTGAAGCTAATGGAATAAGAGGAGAAAGATAAAGAAAGGGATAGAGACATAGAAGGAATAATTATATAAGGATACATCGACAATGGATGAAGTAACACGTGAATGGCATGCTAAGTTTGTGAAAGAAGTATTGAAAAAATATATATAATTATTTGGTAATTAATTTTTAATTATTTTATTTTTTAATTGTTATAATGTTTACTTTTTAGAGACTGTTGTAATAATTTAAAACTATTATAATTCTCAATCCGTTATAAAAAATAAAGTTAATAATCTGTTTTTCTTGTTGTATTGATAATATTGCTAGTGTAATTCTCAATTTATTATAATTTGTTATAAAAAATAAAGTTAATAATTTTTTATTGTTGTATTAGTAATATTGCTATCTTAATTTTCATTTTTTTCTTGGCATGTTAGTAATTTTTAATTAATTTAAATGTGTCATAAAGTTTACAACAATTAGTCGTTAGAAACTAGCCATTATAAGTAGTCAGTCAAAACTAGCCGTTAGAAAACTTCCATTGATTTTTGGACAAAAAGCTTGGACAAAGTGGACAAAATCTCTAATAAATTGGGGGTTTTAACCCTCTTAGAAAATAGCCGTTAGAAACTAACCTTTAGAATGATTATAAATCTTGGAGATCGCATCTACGTGGAGATCGGATTTATCCAACACGTGGCAAGATGTTAATTGGTGGAGTTTTAAATTTTACTTCGATCAAATCGAAATATTATCATGTAACACTTACATGGTCAATTAACGCGCAGCTGAAAACCCATGATTTGTCATATCGAGCATGTAATTGAATTACTTCTAATTCAATCTAGCATTTCACATGCAACAAATATATCATCATATAAAGCATACAAATGACAAAACCATTCACATGAAAGAATATCCAATGTCCAAATTATACAATCCGATATTGATTTACATCCTTCGAAAATTACATCCAAATAGAAAAATAAAGTCTTCTTGCCTTCGAGTCTCCAACCTGCAAAATAAAGGGTTCCAAACCCTAACTTCCAGTTTCTCAAATGGAAAGGTTCAAGAGCCTCACGTGTGACTCCTCTAACGGTATCCACACAAGAGAAAATATCCATACTCATGTATATGCTATGCTAGATCACATATACACAATTTCACAAACATGATATCTCAAAACTCCTTTTGAGACGATAATTCATAGAACTCCATATAATCGTCAAAACTCCTTTTAACGATTAACCAATTATCATATACTAACTATTTAACATATCAATTCAACATAAGAAAAAGAGAACAAGAAATTATCCTTGAAGAACTCAAGTTTTAATGTCTCCTTCACTCTTTATATATGCTCCTTGTCAATAAAAACACTTAAAACTTTCAATTGAAGAGCAAAAGAAAAATTCTCGAATTTTTTCTTTAACCTTCCTAAGCTTCAAAGCTTTTTCAATCTTTATTGTTCTCTCTGTTTCATCAATCTACCTATCTTCCATAGAGATATATCATATATATACACCTAATATATACTTTGGTCAAACTTGTAACCAATAGAGAGAAAGGAAGAAGATAGAGTTGTTTGACTATGAGGCTTAAGTTGTAAAAATCCACCGTCTCTCACAAATCAAGTTGCATATTAATTAATCTAATTAATTAATATATATATATTATATATTACTAATTAATCACATTAATTAGTTATAATATATATTAGTAATATATGACATAATATATTTTAATTATACTATTTTAATACAATCAAAATATATTAAAAGCATAAATAGGAGTTACAAATTAGTTTCAAGTCTTGAAATTATGAAATTAAATCTATTTCGTATCCATCGAAAAATTTCAATTTCGATTCTAACACTTAGAATAATTTAATTTAATTCACCGAGAACCTGAGATTTATGACTAATCAAATAAAATATTATACATGAGGTATAGATTTCTCTTTTAGTGTGTGACTCTTTAAGTTCACCAATATGCTAGTAATAGAATCGTGATTCATAAGTCATGGTTACTCGTCAATCTATGTGCGATTGAACTTAGAGCGTGAATAATTAGTCGAAACTCTATAAGTTCAATAACTATATATCTATTCAAGCACATAACTTTAGGTCATTAAAAAACTCCTTTTCTAATTTCCACATTATCTTGGCCAAGAATTTTAAGTCATGGCTAATATGAAAATATAGGACATCATTATCATTTCGATAATTGACGAATCCTTTGTTGACACACACCAATCTTCATATATAACAAATCATGCCGAAATCACTCCCTTTAGTGATGCTATGATCAGGGTAGTGGTTACAAACATAACTTGTTATATATAAGATTATTGTGGTGTCTCAAGTCTAAGGATTAAGGACACACCATTATAATGTGAGAATCCTATTTTCGACTCATAGTTTCACATGAGATTTCTCGTCGGGTCAATACGGTGAACTAGTTCTCTAACTAGCACCCACATATGCACATTAGTGTCTCCACACTTATATCCATGGAATGAGATATCTACCCAATTGAAAATGCATCATATGTACTAGTCTATCGTTAATCATTAATATCCCGTCTCAATGATTCTATGACTATGTATGTTTAAGATCTAGGCTTGTAAGGAACATATTCCACGATTATCATCGCTATGCATAACCATGTTCCATGAGCCACATTGATCTTAGGACCTTATCCAAATTACTTAAATATATCACATATATTTATAACAAGTAAAATGATAAGCGGTGCTTTTATTAAATACAAATATTTAATTTACATTACTATTCAAAATAAGATTAAAGAAATGCCTAGATACTAGCGAATCTCGAACCAATCACATTGGTTCTAAGGGCACATTTCTAACAATAAATACGTCTTCAGCTTCATTCACAATTGCTCAAACCTCTTCTCTATCATTATATGTGTTTTTGTTACCAATTTATTAAAAAAAAAAGTATTAAAGATAGTTCGTAGCTCAAATCCTCCAAACTTGTTTGAGGAGTTTATCTTCGATGACTATGAAGAGCGTACATCGAACTCATGATGCAAATGTAATAACAATTTTCTTCATCCAAGCCGAGAAGATTGACGATAGAGATCATGGCCGTAACACTTACATCTTGAGAAAGCCTACTTCGCACCTAATCATGTACATCCTCTGAGATATTTCAATGAAGATATCGAATGGGAAAAACGTCCTCGATCATATTGTCTAATACTAATGAGTGTCGCTCAATCTAGAAATGGCCTTACACTCAATTTAGGGATTCTTAAACTTAACATACTGAGATCTAGTACTTACCTAATTTTAATTTGTACTACTTGTAACACAGAGGTAATAAATGAGATGATGATTGGTGTATATTTGATTTTCTTTTACATCTTATATATATCCTATATAGATGGGGCTAAATCCACCTGCACAAAAGGCTAAATCCATCAAATTTATAGTTAGTTGACCAATTTACCCTTCTCTAATTAATCTCTTCAAGTTCTAATTGAATACAGATAAAAAAAACCCTCTTTTGGAATTGCTTCCTAACCGTTCATCGGCAATCGCCGTACTGCTCCTTTAGGTATTCCTGATTTCCTTCTACTTTAATTAATTGTTATTGTCTCTCAAGTTAGCAGTGTTAATCCTTTCAAAGAAAAAAGTTAGCTGTGTTAATTTGTTGATCTGCTTAGTCAATTTGCCGCCCTCTTTTTATAGTTTGTTTTTTATTGTTTTTCTTTTAGTTCCTAAATTTATATATTGAAAGGTTTTAAATTTAATCTTTATTTATGCATGATTTGTATATTATTCTGGGCAAATAAGATAGAGTGCTTTATTTGTGACAACTCTTGTATGCGAAGAGCTTTTAAAATAGCACTTTTTTGAATATCGATAGCAACTAAAATCGCAATTTTTTATTATTCGACTGATTTATATTCAATATCGTATCATAATTTAGAGATTAATTATGTATGTTTTAATTATACTTTCACAGGATTCCTACAGTATTGTTATTGATGTGAAGAATCTGGGAAAGATCATTCAGCATGACAGAATGGGAAAACCAATTGTCTAATATGAGATTTGAAACTAAAGAAGAACTCATCAATCATGTGAAAATATTTTCGTTTGATAAAGGTTATGCAACAACAATCAAGCGTTCTCAGAAGGATGAATACGTAGTTATTGGTTGTGATAGAGGGGGTACCTATAAAACTAAGAAAAATATTTCGTTGGAACTTCGCAAGAGAAAACATCAAGTCGACTTATAGGCTGTCCTTTTGAAGTTCGAGGCAAGAGACGAAGCGATGGTAGTTGGTGGCCAGAGCTTAGAAATGCGACGCACAACCTTAACGCGTCCTAGTGATATGTCGGTACATCCATCTTCTCGCCATTTGACTAAAGAAGAGTTGAGATTGGTGAAGAAATGACTAATGCGTCAATTCCCCCACGTCAAATAACTTCTTCACTAAGACAAAAAAATCCAAACACTCTCGCCACCTCCAAAACCATATGTAATTCCTAGATAAAAATTCAGAATGCTAACTTGGGAGGTCGTACCATGATTCAAGCATTATTCGAAGAATTGAAGAAAGGTGAGTTCATACACAATGTTATGTTTGACCAAAACGGTTGCATAACACATTTATTTTTCTCACTCACATCTATCACTCTCTCAAGAAGATGAGTTCATCTTATTGCTTTCCTAGCTTGGTTGACAGTGAAAGAATAGAAAGCACATTGAATTTGAACATCACACCTGATTTGGATTCTATTATTCGAATAGGTAATGCAAGTTTCTTGCAGTATTATAAAACTCGTATGTTACAATTCGTTTAATATGATCTAGTATTTCTAACTTTTCTTTTTCTTATGCACAAGGTACGAGAGGTGCACTCGATGAAAATTATGTTTGAAGATTATATAGAGAGTGGTTACATTTATTTTCCGTAAAGATTTCAAATGGATGAACGGAATGCTGTTTTATTTTTACTGCTTTAAAATAATTCCTTTATAATCATTTTTGCAAAGAACGGGGGGTTAGTATCTTGTCTAACAAGTAAATCATAGACTGTTAATGACATGAAAAGATGTATTGAAGCTACCGAATTTTCTCTACTTTTATTTTGACCAAATCGTAGTACTATTATCTGCTTTTTGGGGAAGTCGTGACATACAACTTGATCATCATGCCCTCCTCTAACGAAATTGAATGAATTATAGACACTATTTCTTACACTAAAATTACTTTTGATTATGATATGATAATTAAGATAAGAAAATTGTATATGTTTTGGTTTCATTGGATGCCAGAGACGTGTGTTTTTAAATTTAAAAAATCTTGAGACAATTGTTTTTTCTTCGGAAAGCGAGATGGAGGAAACAGAATATTAAAATATATATGGATTTGCTTAAAAAAAGATAAATCGGTCAAACTAACTATGAATAAACAAACAGCAGAAGCAACAAAACACGAATATCCTGGTTGAGAAAACTATATAGAGTGATCAGACGCTGATTGATGCCTATTGCTAAGCGTGCATGCCAACAATTACAATATCGCTTTCAACTTCCAAAAATATAAAATAGGCACGACAAGATTTGCTTCTTATTACCAGACAATACTTTTTTTTTTGTTTGATAGAATTACCAGACAATACTTACTAGCTTAGTATACTTTGTTTCATTCACACTGCTCCACTTGCTCTCTGCTCCAAATTCATCATTTTTTGTACTTTTTTTTTTTTTTTTTTTGTGTAAAATAGTCGAATTTGAAGTTACCTATATCGATTGATTTATTAATTCTATCCTTCTGATTTACGACGCAGAATGTATTGCGAAAAATTGTCTTATTGGACCGACAATCGAAGTCCAAGCGAGTCGGGTTGAACAATTGACGTTTCGCGAGAAAAGTCAATTGAATTTAAAATAATCATAATTTTGATTCGATTTGTCGAATCGCTTATAATATTACTTTTTCGAAATGCTCTCGAAAGTTATATTGATCATGGGGCTTGGACTTTGTTATGGGTCACATCTAAACCCTTTTTTTACTTTCAAACGGGTCATTTTTTATTTTCGTCTATTTTTGTAATTTTCTATTTCCGTTGTTCCGTTTGATTATCTTAGAATTAATAAACCTTAGTTTGAGATTTTTTTCTCTGTTTTTTGAGTTTCTGACCTTATCTCATTATATACTAGTTAGACTACATCAATTTAACACTATTTATTTTTGAAAAAAGAAAAATAAAAGATGTGTGTCATTTTGTTAATGCTTTTTCGACGACTTCATCAATTAAGAAAGTAAAACTGTGGTCTTACAAAAATATTATGGATCATATATGAATTCATCTCTATATTTTATAGATTATATATATATAATATGTCATTTTTATTCTCGTTCATTTGATTTCAACTTCTTTAATCTTGAAAGTCATTGATTCAAGATAGATTCCTGTAAAAATAAGAGAAAATATCGAATTAGATTAATCGATGAACATATTATAATTTATATATCCTAGATTATTTTCATAAAGCCATAATGCAAACAAAACTTTTATTTTATTTTATGTGTTGGTATTGGTTTAGTGTTTTAAGACATTTTTTTCAATTTATAATCATAATTATTTGTAAGGATTGTTTACTATTAATTAATGAAATATAAATTATCTTCTTAAAAAATAAAGGAAAGAAATTATCATAATTAATAAAATTTAGACGCATGATGCACAGATTAGCCACTTTTGTTTTGAAAATCATGAAATGAAATGAATTGAATTTTTTTACTTCATTTCTTGAAAAAAAAAACAATTGATCATCAAAAAAAATTAAATTGATCTTTCAAAAAGGGAAAAAGAAAATTAAATAATTAGTGATCGAACTAATTAATCTTCTGCACTGAAGAGAAGGACCACTGACTGTCTGTCATCGCCTCAAATCCGCAACTTTTATGAATGGTTTTCAGTTGTCTGCTGCTCAAATAGAGTGATGTCACAAATGAAACTAGTGACATCA
>JANIEQ010000560.1:0-21661 GCA_024708375.1 Oxalis stricta | reverse complement strand
CTGTAGAGCAGATTTTAGCCTTGTGGTTTGTAAGATGATTCTCATAAATATACCTTTTGGAGATTATGTCGAAGAGGCAATCACATTGTCCCTCCAAATCATAAGGGACATACTTAGGGATCTTCTTTGGCAAGTAAGCTTCTATATTCCTCGTAGGAAATATATTTAACAGCTGAGACTTCTTGTTTCCCTCGCCAAGAAATAAGAGCATGTCTTCAGGTCAGATATTTATTTCACAGAAGGATTGATTATAAAGAATGAAAATATGCTTTGACTGAATGGCCAAAACTAAAAAGAAACTCCAAAAAGCTTCCGAAAAACTTGTTGCAGAGGCAAAGACCATGAATGAAAACAAGACTATACAATACAAGCTATTAACCTGAAGGAAAGTATTACTTCTCTATTCTAGATTAAGGCAAGTGTGACTTATCTTTTATAACAGTAAGGAATGCAACGGCTAAATTAAAACTCAAGGATAAAATTACTTGAATTTCAACACAGCTGAAAATATTGCTTGACAGCTGAAATAGCTGAATGCTAAATTAAACTCAAGGATAAAATTAAACTCAAGGATAATGTCAGACTGAGAACTGATGTATAGTCAAGATGAAGTTTCCAGTGGTCAGACAGCGAAATATTGGATTTATGAATCTTCCTTCAATCAAAAGTTTCAAGTATTAAGTAGGGAAGTTCAAGCAGCTACAAGCTCCTACATGGTTTAACAGTTTGTTATCAGTTCCCCACCATGAAGATATCCAAGTCTAAAATGGTACTAGATTATCCCTTGCATTGACGATGAATTGTCTAATAAAAATATAAAGGTTTAGGTATTTAAAGCACTGAAGTTTAGCAGAACCAGTTCATCAAAATATACACTAAAAGAAATAAACGGCTCGAGAGAAATAAGAAGGTGGTCTGATGCACTAACCATTCTTGAAGAAACACAAATATCAACTCAAATGCATCCTTGGGTAGCTTTATGCCTAATTCTTCTTCAAGCTCCCGTCTGAATGCACAAAATATCAACTATTAGCTCAAGCATAATAGAAACGCACCAATAAGAGAGCGCTGCCAATAGTTTCATATACATAACGTATTCAATATTTCTCTTTTACCACATTATAATGAAACTAGTAATCGTTCTTGAATCCAACATTGACCGTCTTCGATATTGATTTCGATCTTCCAGTTTCGCTACGATTCTAAATTCAATTCCCCAATTCAAAATACATATATAACACTCTACTGAGCTGAAATGTTACCTCTGATCCCACAAGCCAGGCCATGAATCCTTTGAATCGACTCGTTTTTGCAAAAGAAGCTGTTGTGTGCTCTCTGCATAAATCCAAACATGAACTGCCCGATGATAATCTCCATCTCGATGAACATCTCCCTTATAAAAAAAAGAAACATTCACAATAAGAGAAAAATTACAGACAAAATCAAAATGAATGAAATTTTTTTCGAAGAGAAAACAAACTTGCCTGGGTTTAGAGATGCCAGTCTTTTCACCAGTTTTAGTGAGAACATCGAAATACTCAACTTCGTCGTTTGCCATTTGATCGTCTATTGTCATAGTCGAAGTCGAAGCAACACAAAAAAAAGAACAGAACTTTAGTTAGCTGGAAGAAGAAAGAGAAGAGGAGAGGAAGAAGAAGACAATGTTTGATATTTGTCATTTAACTTTGATAATTCTTACGTTTTAAACCTTTTAATTTTAAAATATTATATCTAGCTCCTTGCACTCTGGTTCCATTAATGCAAGATGCTCTGTGGCAGCATTGACCCGAATCGTTAGGTTTATTTAACGGGTGTTGATGTGGATTGTGGCGTTTTGGTAATTTAAAAGATTATTTCTGTAGACGTAAACAAAATAAAAAAAGTATTTAAAACATGACAGCATAATAAATATATAACATAATAACAACCACCATATGTTTAAACGGCCCAACTCAATCGCAATCCAAATCATTTGGGCTTTTAATTCCATTATTAGATTCAATATGGGTTAACACCAAAAACTCCCGTGGACATACCATCACCCACCGAAAATATTACTTTTCGTCTTTCAATACATGATCATAAAATTACATAAAATGAAAATAAAATATATTTTGATATAAATTATGTATGATTTTATGAGAGTTATCATTTTTAGAAAAAATGAAAAGTCTAAAAAATATGCTGAATGTAAAGAGTAATAAATATATATAAATATATTATATATGATATCATGGGGGTTAAAAAAATATTACTAAACATATTGCGAGCTACTATTTCCGTCTCTAATTATTTGTCATTTTTTAAATATAATTTATATAGGAAAAGTGACAAATAATATGTAACGATCCGAAAAAATCCAACTTAGATAATCGTGTAGAAAATGTCGACGTGGCGAAGATTTTCATTAAATAATAAATTCGATCGAACTCGATGCACGTTTTCAGCTACGATTTTTCCACGTTAAATCAAAACTCGAATTTCCTATATATATATATATATATATATGCATTGAGTTAAGCATCAAAGTTTAAATCCTTAAGAGAGAAATTTGATTTCGACTTCTATGCTAAATATATGCTAATTTTATGACACGTCTCGATTCTAGATTTTGTACGATTAAATTCGATTAAATCAAAAAGGAATTAATCAACTAACATACATCTTATTTTTACCAAATGATTTTGTACACTAATAAGAAACTTACAAATATTTACTAGTGCAAATTAATTTCTTTTTTTTTTTTAAAGCTACCGTAAGATACCAAAGATATTACAAAGGATTTTATATATATAGTAACTACACATATTTATTTAAAATACCACAAATACTATCACTAGTATAATATACAATTGTATATGACAACTATACATACAAAAATACATACAAACCTATTCAATGCAATACTGAGTGATACTACACCATTACAAGTATTAATACATACATATTTACATACTTATTAATACATCTACAAAGTTACCTATGAATACACCTAAAATACTACCTAAAAGCTATACAAACTATCTAAATCACTATTACAGCCGGCAGCCAACCTAATCACCAGCCAGCAGCCTATGATATATTACCAGCCAGCAGCCCTTAAGAATAGGGTAGGCAGCCCAAAATTGAGAGAAGGGCAGCCGGCCAGTTGGCCAAAATCCTGAAGCTGCAGCCCTTTACACCAATACCTGCATTACAACAATAAAATCAATCAATACAAACTGTCTACAGCATGGCAGACAGTTTATTTCAAGATGACAGCCATTCACATACCAACTACACTAGTCTCAATCACTCTCACACAGCCTATTATGTTATATAACACCATTCCACCGGACAGATTACTCAAGCAGTGAAAATAAAAACCAGTATTTAGTAATGACAGCCAACTGTCTAACTCAGATCATTAACAAGCACAGAAACTGAGCTCTTAGCCCTCAAAACAGAGCCAACAAGACACCCGGTTAAAACAATCTGTACTAACAGATTTCAGTCATGGCAGAAAACAGCTCTAAACCATTAACAGGAAATCAGGCAGTTTAGTGGGCACTCGAAATCAACAATTAGTAATCTGAATTACAAGCAAACTCAATCAGGTATAACATGCAACTTAAAACTCAAATTGTCATTGTGTATTCAACATGCAAAAACTAATCCAAACCTTGTATTCAAATCATATCAGGAACCATAACGTGCATTCAAACATTCTAAACAACAGCTAGTGACAATTTGGAATTGAATTCAGCTCGGTAAAACACTAAACTCACGGAAATTATACACTGTCATGTACACAAATTCATTATTCAAGACCTTTCTAATTTTGTAAACGAAAAGACTAACTAAGAACAATAAATTAACAGGATTTAGAGAACTTAACTGCTGGACGAAAAACTCGCGTTGACCGAAGTCAATGACGCCTCTGTTTGAGCTGAGCAGTTCAAATCAGGCCACTTTCCAGTGAGCTCCGAGTAATAAAAAAACTCATTCACCGTCGCCAACCTCAACCAACCAAATTAAACACCGAAAGATCAACAGTAAGAACACGAGAACTCAACTTTCAATTCAACTCAAATTTCGTAGTAATTAAAGTCGATTCTCACGTAGAAACGTAGTATAGACTAAGGGAATCAACATATATGAAGATTAAGGAAAACCCCCAAAATCACTCAAGAACCCTAATCTACAAAATGGGAAATTAAAAACTTACCAGGTCGAATTGGAAGAAATTGAAGGTAGAATATAGGATCCTGGTAATGTAGAGGAACATTTTTATATATGGGTCGAGCTCCGACGTCGCCGGAAACGGCCGGACGACGTCGAAGCAGTAGTAGATGGCGACGGGGAGTCGCGAGACGGAGAGAATAGAGAGGAAGAAGAAGAAAATATGACTGGACCGATCGGTCCAGTCCTTTATATAGCAGAACCCAAAAAATCGATTTTATGAATTAGATTAAGATATTGTCCTCTAATTTTAACGAATTTACAAAAATATTAACGTGAGATTTCCGGTCAATAAAATAGTCAATGGTTTAATAGTCATTTTACAGTAATAAAACCGATTCGGTTGGTTTAAAATTGAAACGATTCGGTTTGATTTTAACTGATCAATTCGAGTTGATTTAAAATTACCGAACCTGTAAGCAAAGTCTATTTTAACCTTCTGATTTTAAAGTATTTACAAGATTTCCAACGTGTTACTTTTAAAACAAAGTTTATTCTGGTAATTTACACAAAAATCGAACCTATTCTATTTTCCGAAGCAAATAAAATATTTTCTACTTGTCCAAAAATTATGAAATTTTTACAGTAAGCTAAAAATATTATTTTCTACATAAATATCAAAAATTCAGAATTTTTCGAAGTCATGATTTAATTTATTTTAATTTCTGTGTTAAGTAAGTTTTAAGAAATAATTTAAATATAACTAAGTGTTTCCAAAATTATTTTAAGTCATATTTTAACTTGGAAAATTATTTTAAAATATCAGAATATTATTTTCAATCATGTGGGAATATTATGTAATTTTTATAATATTTATTTTATTATATAATGTATTAATTAAATAAATAAGACCAAATAAATAATCTTAAGATAATTACATAAAATAAAATTAAATGGAAGAATAATTAAATCTTAAAAATTAGAACTGATACGACGAGAGTAACGAGTAGGACTTAATTCGAGTAATTTTCCATTAAGCGTTAGTATTACGAACTAATAATCGATATTTCGATAGGTCGATTAAATCGCGACGTTAAAGTTAAAAGGAACGAAATCCATCGAGGAGCAAATTACGGTGAGTGTACTTTCTTTTTAATTATGAAAGTATTTTTATGATTTATAAAGTATACCTATATGACTATGCCGTAATTTATGTTTACTTCGAGGTTTACGAGTTATTTAAAATATACGGCATAGTTACGTATTATACTTTAGAAAACCGAAGAGAACTTTCATCGACGTAAAAGCGAGGTTTCCAAATATTCTTATTGACGAGGTTTAAAAGCAAAGTTTTGTTTTATATATATATATATATATATATACGCGAACCCAACCCAAATGTTTTTCTTCGAGGTCGAGGGGGATTCGGTCGACTTTGTGGCGACCAATTCCAAATAGTACTCGGTCCATGCGACCCCATGGTTACGGTCTGATCGGAGGGTACGACATTCTACTCACACCCATGGTTACGGGTGTCGAGGTTATTCTATTTACACCCATGGTTACGGGTGTCGAGGTTTAGGATACTACGGTGGTTCTCCATAGTAGATTCTCGAGGTTATTAGGATACTATGATAGGTCAGCTCTTATTATAGTTCCTAATGTTTTTCATCGAAAGGGTTCGATAAATGTTTTCGAGGAAAAATTAAGTTTTATAAAGATTTTCGAGGAAAAACTAAATTTTATTAATGATTTCGAGGAATTATAAGAGTATATTGTTTTCGAGGAATTTATAAGTTTTATAATGTTTACGAGAAATTATAATTTTAATGTTTAAAAATTCGAGTTTTCATAAAGATATTTCAAATAAATATTTTACTAGAAAAACTCACTAAGCGCGAAGCCTTACGTTTTCTTTTCAAAACATGTTTTAATTTCTCCAGTGTTAGGAAAACGAGAATAAGCTCGGGTTACGAGGCATAAGTAGGGCTCCACTTCCGCGTATCACGTCGGGATCACGTTACGCACAGTACCAATGGGGCACCGATCTCGATTCTCGTAGGTAGGGTCGGGAGCGGGCGTCTCATAATATTAATGACAGATAGAATATATTTTATGGCTAGATCAGCCGATATACGCAACTCTGGTCAACCGCAAATTGTCTACTAATGCAATGAACGTTGTTTAAGGGAGAGTCATGAGTCTTCTAATTACCCGTCTCTGCTTCGTACGAGATAATTGAGGTTCAAGTGTTCAATGGGCTCTATATATATTGCAACTTGTAACGACCCGGCCCCGCCCCGGCCCGCTGGCCGTTCTCTTCTCGATCTCACCGGCACCGGTGGCACGACGAGCACGGCGTCGCCAAAGAATCGACAAGATCGTCTCCACGGACTAACACACGTCTTTCCAAGCATGCTTTGTCCTCACTCGCACGCTCTCCGGGAAATTTCGAGAAACTTCCCGACGGTCACTCATCCTCGACTACTCCAAAGTTGAGCACGCTTAACCGCGAGTTTCTATCGATGGGCTACCGAAAAGAAGTTGCAACTTGTTGGTATGGATAGTACAAATCAATTCTTTTAGCCCATCGTCTTCCACGTACCCTTCCTTTTCAATGCGGGTCCGTCACATTCTCAATGCGGGTGTTCACACAACTGATATGAAGAAAGAATATTCTATATTTATGGCAACAAAACGGGTCGAAGTCAAATGTAGACTTATATTCCAATTTCAAGTAAAACATTATTTAAGTCGAGAAATTCTAAGTTGCACGTAATGTAACACGTCATCTTTACATTCCATTTAGATTATGATATTTGTACTATTTATGTATTGTATTTAGCTTATTATGGATCTCATATTTTATACAAAAAATTATGTTATTTTAATTTATGACGTGTCTATGATTATGATAAATACAACACATAAATAATATTCATATAAAAATTTGAATGAAGCGTGTAATAACACAATGTTAAATTTCAATTTCAAGTATATCATTATTTAAGACATACGTCCATGTAAATATAATTATTGCTAAGCTAACGTGTATATATATATATTTATGATTCTTTCGTAGCATAACACTTGTATAAAATAGCAAGGAATCAATGAGTTTGATTAGTTTAATTTGAGTTCTTATCAAAGATTTCTTATACGTAAACGTTGTTTGTAGACTGATAGTAGTTAGGGGGAATTTTTTCAATGCATTCACTAAGATTTGTCTATCTCGAGAAATCCAAAGTGAGTTTTTAGCTTAATTTTTTTATGTCATTTAAGGATTTTCTCATTACCTCATCCAAACGTGCATATCGTAGGTCAGCCCCAGAAATGGTGCTGATAATCGGCCTTGACCATTTGTATTTAAATTTGCGATAAAATGAACTAGAATGATAGCCACTACGTGGGGAATATAGAGAAGAGTAGCTAGGTGTGGCGGCCACATCCCGACCCCATGTGTCGGGAAGGAAGATGGTGTCACTTGTGCCACGTCTGATTAAAGTAAAGATACATATTAACAATAAAGTATTAGTATTATTACATTATGGCACACATACATGGTATCTGCGTCATTACGCGGAAACATATAATATTATAATACTATTATGAAAACGACGTGATAGAGCCCTATATGCTAGAGAATGCCCACGGAGCCCCACCTTCTTCGGATAACTTGACAACGACCTGGAAAAGCCGCTACGTACTAGATAGTACTACGGATCAACTCGGAGAAATTTATAATTATTTGGAAAACGTAAGCTTACGCTTAGTGAGAAATATTATAAGTTCATTTAGTTTTATACGAAAATATATCTGAATATACCGTAAATTACTCGATTTAAGTAATCATGAATTATAACTAAGCATGAGATGTTCGAAAATACCGAAATAGTATCGAAAATATTTATGAACCCGTATCGATGAAAAACAATAGGAATTACTAATGTAGACGCGTTCTACATAATAATCCCTTGCCTACCATGTGGTACTCAAACGCATACCGAAACCAACCTAGACATGAGGCCAACATCTAAGACGGCGTACCATCCGCGTCGACCTATAAACGAGGGATCACCCGAGAGGACCCGATACTACCGATAATAAAACGTGTGTAGTTTGGGTTCGTATATATATTTATATATATAATAAATCTATAATTATATATATATATATCATGAACAACATGAATATTAAATAACTGTTAATGCATGATTTCCAAAATCCGAGTTTTATTTTGAAAGTCTCCAGGCCATCTACATGCTATATAGTTTTTCGAAAATAACTATGCCAAACCTTTAGAAATCGTAAAATCATAAAACATGCAATAATATGTTCGGCATAGTAATGCAAAACATTATATATATATATATTATTCAACATACTGAAATAAATTATAATATAACTCACGCTTATATCGCAACCGTGTTCCTTGTCTCGATCATCGTGATTTATCGACCTAAACGATATCGATAATTTATTAATTCTAACTGTTAACGTATAAATAAAATTAAATATACTATCATATATCTAACGTGAATTATTCTATATAATCTGAATTAATTAGATTATTTATTTATTTATTAACATGAATTTTTAATTAATTTGTTCTTTCATTAAATTTATTCATTAGAAATTTATATTATTAAAATTATTTAGAAATTCCAATATTAAACCAAAAATTTATTTTTAACTTACTGGAACATATAGATATTTATCACAAATATTAAGTTTCAAATTGGACTTAAAACCTTTGAAGAAATAATTTAAAGTAATTAATTGTACATATATTCATTAGTATTCATCTTAAAATCACTCTCTTAAATTAAATTAAATATCTTATACAGTAGGAAAATATTTTTTAAATATTACAGAATATCTCAAATATTAAATAATAATATTCTGTCATTTTAATAATTTTATAAATTAAAACAGAGCTTAAATATTTTTAGAAATTCTTAACTATATTTTTATTATACTTATTAATCCAGAATTATAAATAAAATAAATCTGTTTTCCAAAAATTATGAATTTTTGATATGTTGTTCAAAATAATATAATAAGCTTACTGTAAAACTTTCATAATTTTCGGATGATTAAAAATTATTTTATTTGGTTCGGAAAATAATTATATTACTTTAATATTAAAAATTAGGTTCGGATTGAGAAAAGACCAAATTTGGCTTTGACGTTTATTTTGACGCGTTGGTAAATGTATAAATACTTTAAAAACCTAAGGTTATAATTGACATTTAAACTAGTTCGTCTATTTAAAAGACACTTATACTCCTGGACGTTTTAGTTGACCGGAATAATAGTTAGGTTATTTTGTAAATAGTTTAAAACGTGGAGAGTAATATAGTAGTTTCATTGTTAAACTAATTATAATAGAAGTCTTCTCTCCTCCGTCTTCCTTCATTTTCACGTCGACAGCCTCTCTCATCCCTCTCTCTGCTCGCCGTCGGTTACGCTGCCTCCGACGGCTTCCGACCTTCATACATATGCCGATCGACGCGCGACGAGGTAAGGAACACTACTCTATAACTAATTTCTTTCAATTCAAACTCGTTTTCAACAAATTACGATTTTTAATTTAGGGTTCATCGGTCGAATTTGGGAATTTTCCCTAATCTTGATATATGTTAGACTACACTTCCTCCTGATCATTTCTATGTAAAAATTTCTATTAAAAACGTAATGAATTGGCTTGAATTAAATTTGAAGGATTCGGTCACTTACTGTTCTTGACGGAATTCGATTTGTTTTGGTGTTATTTGGGTTTGTGGCAGGTCGTGGACTCCGAATTTGTGCCGAATTCGCCGGATTTCGACAGACTTGGTCAAAACCAAGTTACTGTTTGATCGTGACAGGGACTGTTCCGGTGACTTCTGACCGGACGGATGTGATTTCCGGGGTCAGTGAGGGATGGCGAACGCAATGGTGGTAAGTTTTCTCAATTCTGGAAAATTTTGTTTTTGGGACAGTTTGTATATGTGTTCTGATTTTTCTGTGCTTGCAGTGATGGTTTGGTTCTGTGTTAGCTGTTTTGAGTTTATGTGTTGTTTGTTGTCTCACGGGTTGAGTGTATAATATATTGTGCTAAGAGGCTGTTAGTTTAGGATTTTTGACAGTCCGTTTAGGAAATTTCTAGTAGAATTGGTAGATCACTTGTAATGCTATTTGGCTATATTCTGATTTGGCATTGAACTGGGCTGGCAGGAATGATCCTGCCGGCTGTATGATTGAATGTAGATGGCTGTTGTGGCAGGTTTACATTGTATGTTTCTCTAATGGGGTATGCCAAATAGGAAGGTTTTATTGTCTTGTTTTGTTGTGTTGCAGAATTGTCAAGAAAAAGATAAGGCTTTGGTAGCTTTCATGGACTGTTTGTGGGGCAGTTTGTTGGAGATAAGGCTGCCGGCTGTAAGGGCTGCCAATGGAAGTTTTATGTAGTGTAGGTATATTAGAAATTAGTCATGTGTAGTATTAGGAAATAGTATATGTAGTATGTAGTAATAGTTTTAGGTGTTTTGATAAGTTGGGTATGTATTATGTCGTATGAGTATATGTATTTTTCTTGAGTATTTGTATTCATAGACTTGTAAACATTTTTCAATAAGAAAAAATTCCTAAGGTAACATCTATAGTATATACGCGGAGTGCTAACTGAACCCACATTATTTACTCCTAACCACAACTCTCCCCCTCCCCACTCACCACAAACCAAAACCACACACCAACACATACCCCCATTTTTTTCCCTTCACTTTATTTTCTTATATTCATTTCTCTCTTTTCAAGACATGCCCCCAAACCAACCACAGAATTCCCCAATCTTTCTTTTATTTTTTTCCAATTTTTTTTTTATTAACCTTTTTTTTTTTTTTATTTTTTTTTTATTTTTATTTTTTTAAATTAAACGTAGTCTACCTCTAAAATCATCCCTTTTTTTGATTTCAATTCAAAATTCTATTCAAATTCAATTTCATTACTTAAAAACCGAAACTTAATACGTAAGTAACGTACGTTAGTGTAGGAAATCGAAAATAAAGTTTAACGTGGAAATCGATTAGAAACGTGCGTTAAAACAATAGTATTATTTAATCGAGAATTGATTACACGTCAACGTCGATGCACGATTATCCATTACTCAAATTCCATTAACTTCAGGTGTAAATCTAGAAACTCTGAACTACATTGTCACAATAGGAATCGGTGGTCAAAACAAGACAAGTCATCGTTGATATCTGGTAGTGACTTGACTTGAGTTCAATGCTCACCTCGTAAACTATTCCCTCCGTCTCAAATCGAATGCTTAATGTAGAACATAATTTTTTGTCCCAAATTAAATGCAAATTTTGACAAGTTTAAGGAACATATATATTTATATTTATATATACATATATGTGTGTGTAGAAACCAATACCAACCTGATGCAAATTGTGACTAATTTCCCAGCAGTTAATTAGAGCAAAACTATGTTTAAGAAGCATCAAGGATTTATCGTTTTCTCACTTTTGAATAGTTCTTGAAGTAAACATACTCACCAGTTAGGTGCATTTAGTCGAAAATTTAACGCTATTATCGTGGATTGGAAGGGTTTACGATCTGGCTGCTGGAAATACAATAAGTAGAAGATTATTCACATAGAAATACAAAAATAAAATAAAAATTATTAGTATTAAATGTCTTCAATTTGCTGGATGCGGCATCCAATTCTTGAGGTAAGTTGCTTGTAATTTGCGGTACAATATTTTTTTGTCATTCAAGGATATGCCTTTCTCTCTCTTCTTTTTTCTCTCACGGCACATGATACGACAACCATAGCTATCATATGCCACTTTCTGTTATGGAGGAGGAATGGATGATTTGAGGCTGGCAAGTTCATCAGGATTGATTCAGGTTACTACGATGGAAGGAAATCAAGTATTGAAGGGTTTAATTTTGAAGGACGTAACTTATTCGGAAACAAATGAGAAAACAAAAGTTTTTCTTCAAGATGTTTGAAGTTGTTTATTTTTTCTCGTGTATTTTTTTGCGGTTTCTTTCACTTAAGAGTCCTATTCACTTTTGTGTTTCGGTTTGTCCCTTGTATCAAAATAAAAGTATTGAAGGAGACTATATATTGGGTTGGAAGATGGGATATTTGAGGGTTCCAAATCAGATACAGTTATTGAATATGGATTATGAGATAATGAGATATGTCCCTCCGATTGAGAAAGATGGAAATACATATTACAATTGGATCCGAGTTCAGTTACACGAGAGGAGGAACGATGGAAGAATGGGATTGCGAATTCAATTGTTAATGAATCTCCATCATTTTACAAGATAGAGATGTTTGTTAAGAATAGATTGGGAAATCTGGATTATGTTTAATTCATCATATATATGAAGCAGAACGTGCACTTAATCAAGTTTGCTGATGCGAAGAGCAAGTATAAGGTATTGGCGGGTGGTCCGATCAATTACTACAAGAACCCAGTTTTGATCAAAGAGTGGTCTGCATAGATGGATTCCTCCAAAGGGGCAATATCTCACTTACTGGCTTGAATCCAATTAATATCTTTTCCTATCTAGTTTTTGATAGATGATATGCTTAGAGTTAGGTAGTTATTATAGTAGACCTTTGAAGTTAGATGCATGTACTATTAGTAAGAGAAAGATGAGTTTTGCTATTATGCTTGTGAAAATGAATATAAAAGAGAATCTCCCTTTTGAAGTTACAATGGTAAAGGTGGGAGTTACAAACAAGAGATGGTGTATATGCCTAGAAACATGTTGTCTACTCCCATAGCAAGCTTATGGGGCTTGTGATTGCTCAAAGTTATTTTTTAAAGAGACAAGTTAAAAGTATTGGGAATCATGTTGCTTGTAGTTAGATTCGATGGTTAAGGGAGAGATTGTTGCTACATATAGTGGAGATGCCAGGTGCTAGTAAAGATACTCAAGAGGAAGGGGCGGTGAATTCATCCACAATGCAAGTGGATTTTCATTCAGTAACGGGAAGGCAAAGGGAAAAAACATGAGGGACCGAAGGCAAGTAATCAGAGACATGGACAACAATAAAAGTAAAGTTCCCTAACAAACAATGGAAAGAAAGTGGCGAGACATACATGCTCAGTGGATTCATTGTTTGGTTAAGTATGAGGATCATGAGTTTGTCTAGACTGTACTTTATGCACATAATTCAGTGGAGGATAGAAGGTATGTTTGGGATTTTATAGCTCGAGGAGGTGTAGTGATATCCTTGTTGTAGACTGTGCATATATATTTTAATGTTGTACTACGTGAGGATGAAACCACATGTGGTTTTAGTGTGGATTTATAAGCTGCATGTAATAGAATCCGAGAAAGGTTTGATTGCTGAAATTGCTGGAAATGTGGTTTCATGGACCCTTAATATCTGGAACACTAGGCATGATGAGGGTGAACGTATTGATCACAACTTAATGAATCTAGCTTGTACTGACAAATATACATGGGTCTATTGTGATGTGTTGGGTGATGGTTTCTATGATCATTCACCGACTGTGGACTCATTGAAGAGCTTTCAACAATAAAAACCAATGGCATTCCGATTCTATAATATGTGGATGAAGAACAACAACTCCAATGCTCTTGTAGGTGAGCAGAAGCTTGGGAGACTCAGTTTGAGGGCAATCCTATATATATTGTGGCAGAAGCTAAAGCTTGTTAAACAAAGATGAAGGTGTCAAACAAAAGGGAATTCTATTATATTTCTAAGTGAGTTTCCGCGATGAGGAGTTTACTTGGCTCTTTACAAGTGCAATTATTGCTTGATCCCCATAATAAGGAGTTCCAAGATGAGGAAAAGGAAGTTAATATTCACTTTTGAGAGCTGCTGAAAATGGAGTGTGAATTTTACAAACAAAAGTCTAGGGTTGAATGGTTAAATGAAGGAGCTACAAATACAACTTTCTCCCACAATTCGGTAAGATGACGGAAAAAAGGACGCCATTTCCAGAATCACGTTAGCTAATGGTTCAATGGTTACTTGGTGGACTTTCTATACCGATCTATTGGGGACAAAATTTTAGAATAGATAGCAACTACACCTGAGCATTATTCAGTTAGGGGAATTAGTGATAGTTAAAGATGTAGCTGGCTTATGTCAAGAAGTGACCGATGAGGAGCGGTATTTGCTTAGTGAGACCAAAGAAGCAGTATTCAATTTTTCATATTTAAGACTTTAATTTTTGATGAAGTGTGTACATGATAAAAATCAAACAATGAAAAAAGAAGAATCCTAAAAATTATATACAAAAATTATCAAGAATGTATTTTTCTTTTTTGAAGTAACCAATAATCAATTTCAAATCAATAGAATGTTTATGGTCTAGACAATTGAAAATAACCAACCACGAGTTAATTGAACCAACCAACTCATTAATTTATTTATTTATATATTAATATTATCTAATCTGTTCATTTATAGAATTAGTAAAAATTTACCCTAGATATCATATAGCATAAGATGCCATTACTTAAAAAAAAAGAAAAAAAAGAAAGAAGCATAATATGCCATTAACCATGATATTTCACATATTGGCAATCAACTTTGTGGGTAAGTAAGGATATACCCAAAAAAATCTAACTATTTTATATTTAATTTTTATTATATTTTACATAATTTGATATCAAATTTATTCATAAAATTCGAGGCAACACCTCGAATACTATTACTAGTTCTCTATTACGTCCGGGTAAGATGCACGTACTTCGAGATATGAAAGTTATTGTGCCTTGGTTTAAAGTGGTGTGGGGGTAGTGGAAATATGCTCAAATATAGCTTCATTGTGTGACTGGCTATATGTGTGGGATAGACAGATAAAATGGGGAATATGCCGCTTTGGATAATGCCCTTTGTGTTTAATAGGGAATGGGACTGTAATTGATTTATTTTTTGAATTCCTGCAGATGGTGTGATTGGGCATTATGCGGAGATGCCTAATACATAGGTTTCGGGTGTTGGCGAAGGAAGGTTGATTGGTTTTCAAAGAGAGCCACAAGAAATACAATTCTGGCGACAACAAGACGATGAGCTCTTGGTAGTTTGTGTCTATAATATCTGGCAAACAAGGATTAGAGTGGTGTTTCGAGAGGACATGGTAAATACTTATAGTTTGATACAAAGCATTAAGATAAACTTAAGGAATTGAAACAATAATGTCAGACGATCGGATGTAGGAGAAGAACACATTTTTTTAGGGTTGCTAAGAATTGAGAGCTTTAAATATGCTTGGGAAGCAAGCTACCATCTATGCCTACAACATGTTTGACAAAATACCTCAAAAAGCTTTCTTTTCGCAAACTGTAAGTGCCGCACAGTCAAAATATAATGGGAATCGACTGCCGGTTTTCAACAAATTAATACCTCTTTTATGGATAATGTGTTATAGATGAATAATTGGTGAAGTACCGAGGATTGTTTTTCCATCAATATAAAAAAATATATATATATATATATCAACTTTATTAATACGACGTACACCCCATTTCCAATAAGGTACAACCTAAAAATTTAACCCAAGAAAATTAACTTTTAAACTGCATACTTTACCTGCACGACAAAACTTAGCTAATTATAAGACCAAAAACAAACACTGGCTCGTTCAACCTCTCTTACCTCCTACGAAATGTTATTTTTACATTCTCCAGCTTCAAGAAACAATTCCTGACGGCTCAAATCGAAGGAAATAAGATTTCATTCAATCATGATCAAAACCTTTCATATTTCCTTTGTTCGAGACATCTCTAGTTGACGGCGTCAAAGGAAAAAGCCTTAACAATCTTGTGGGGCCCAATTTTCGGCACTTACTCGCTGGCAAAAGGTGAAAGTAATAGCGCTTCTCGTTAACGACCTTCTCCTATGTACTAACATCTAAGCTGCCTACGAGCTGATCAACGATATTATTTACAGAGGGGGCCAATGATGGTCTTTCAAACGAGTCAGACTTCCGATTATTTTTCCCTGGAATTTGTTAGCCTAGAATTGGCATCAAAGGTTTGCATCTATTATTTTATTTTATTTTAACAACGTTTTATATGTAAGTGTTCTTAGATTATGTTATGCATATTTAGATATGAAGTTTCCTCAAACAGATACAATTGATGTCTTTACGTGAGGAAATGCAACCTATAATCAAAGTCTTAGAACGGTTAAGCAAGAACTGGCTACATCTGAAAATGACCGTCCGGTGTCGGAGGGTTTTTGCAAGGAATGAATTTAGCTATTAAATAACCATAACATCAGAAAGTTGGTGCTTTCAAACAGGACTCACAGAGTGGATGCATGATGTTAGTTTATCAAGTCTTTGATTGTTGTTTTAAGAGGGAGCTTTCGCTGTTTCAGCGATCGATTACAATGGGGGTTCCCACGAGAATGGTTCCAAATATTATATGCAACAGTTGAAAGCAGACAACCTAAGCAGCCGATTCATCTATCTTTATTAGCTACAAGGGAAAGCAATTATACAATCATGGTGCAACAAAAAGATAGTCGGAAATATTCAAAAAATGTATCTAGCAAATGTTGTGACTAATTAAATATTTTCTTTTCTTCAAGAGGAATTGAGTCTTGATGATGAGGATACCTAAGATTTGTAGTTTCTGTTGGAGAGTTCGTTTCGTGATTGAAGCCATAAAAAAGCAAAATGGGACTGTTTTAGAAGACAGGGACTGTTTTGAAGACTGCAGAAAATACAAGGACCAAACTGCAAAACTCGCACTGCATATTTGAATGGATCTAGGAATATTTTTGGCTTTATGCCACGTGTAGGGAAGAAAGGGTGAACCTGATTCCTTCAAAACAAAGATTGAAGCTTTTAGTCTTAAAAATCCTGGAAGCTCAAAAATCGAATCCTGGAAGCTCAAAACACATTCAAAGCTACTTGACGGGTATGAATCTTAAAACTGCTAAAAAGGCTCAAGTCTCTCGATTTAGGTTGATGTTTGAATGCCTCTGTTGCTTCTTTAATGTCACTTAGAGGTCTATTCTAAGTGTGGTTGAAGGAGACTTTCAGTTACTTGTATTTCAAGTTTTCTCTCCAATGCATACAACCTATTCGATGAAATGTCTCTCTATACTATATGATTGATTCTTGCAAAATTTCGATTGGAATGCTGATAGTAGAGAACCAGGAAGCAGTTTTTATCATTATGTAGTCAGTAGTATCTCCAGAATTGAAAACACCAGAGCTTTCATCAAGTACCTTGAAAAGCAAGCAACAAATAGCAGTTTACACACCAACTGTTTGATAAAATGCTTGTGAGAAGCTGCATAAAAGTTTAACTCGAAAATGGATAGATGGAGTACCAAAACTTGGACATCAGATGCTGTGAAGACCATTTTGAAGTTGGGATTATTGCAGGATTGACGAAAACAGAGGGTCAAATATGCTTAGGAAGCAAGCTATCATCTATGCCTACAAGTTGTTTGATTAAATGCCTCCAAGAAGCTTCATTTTCGCAAACTTTGAGTGCCGCACAGTAGTGAATAAAATAGGGAATTGACTCGTCGGTTTCCTACAGTTTCAAGCTTCAAGTCATGCCTACCAAACATTCAAACGATAATTTGAAGTAAGCACGGATAATTGGGAGCATGGATGAATTGATCCATTTCAGGCAACATCTTCCACGTCATTGTCAAACTCTTTGCTGTCTTCTGCAGCGAACTCGCAAATGTATGGTTAAAATCGATGATCATCGGTTCAATTTGGTATTTATAAAATAAAATATTAACATTTGTGATCATCAATATAATTCACATTTAACTAGTCATTATATTTCGTGCTTTCAAACCGATGATCCAGTAATATTCAAGGAGAAGTGCTGATCGAATTAGAGAACTACCGGTGTGCCTTCTGAAGCTAATTTGGATTAATTTGATTTTGTTTTTGCATTTTCTTCCTCGGGTAGTGCTTCAGGTACTAAATGACACCAACAAAATAAGTTTATTTTCTTCCTTGGGTAGTGCCACCAGTCATAAAGGTTTGTGTAATTAGAGTAGTAATATTTTAAATTATTAAATTAATGCAAGGATAAGATCGGAAAGAACAACTCAAATATGTATAGATTTAAGCTGAACCAAAACAAATTTAATTAAACCACACTTGAAGTTGACTGGAGGGAATAAGCACCAGCGTGGTCCATAGTGCTACTGGAATCACCGAACCATTTGGAAGTGTTAGCTTGGAGCGGAAGGTCTATCTGGCTTTTATAGATAGTATAATTGATCTATAATTAAACAAAGTAAACAAAAATAATTATTTCACCAGTGAAATGGACCATAAAAAATAGAAATATTAAATTCAACCCAAAATGAAGTTGACTTAATGACCTTTGACTCTTTCCTTTGATGGATAGATTCTATATGGCGAGCTCATAATCTATTTACATCCTGTTTACATCTCTTATGCAAGACATGCTTGCGTCCATTTTTCTTTTCCCCTACATCGATCGACGAGAGAGGTGAAATACGAACTGGAAATCCTTCAAGTGGAATAGGAGTGACATTGATCTCGACCTTCTCATTAGGATTAATGACCTCCCAGTTGAACATCGTCAGCCAATAGTGAAGGAAAACGAGACTCATTACTCTCGACAACTCGTTTCCTGGACACATTCGAGGGCCAAGTACTCCAAAAGGAACGAATGTGTAAGGTCTTGGTCCATTTCCTTCAAACCGAGATGGGTCGAATCCTTCAGGCTCTTCAAAGTACTCGGGATTTTTTTGTGTAGTGGTAGGGCTCCAATATTAGATCTGCACAAAAATTCAATCAATCGTGTTAGAGAAGAAATATCATTCTCTTACTAGAGCTTGAAATTTATTCTCTGATTTTGTGACTCATGTGGATGTGGTTGCGCTGAGGTGACAGAACAATTTATCTATAAAAAAACTCAAGGTAGGAACTGTTTGTTTGGATTGTTCCAAGAATTCTGCAATCGTGGATTTAATCAAGTCAATTATTGTACACTTGGTGAAGGAAACTTACTTGAAGATGAAGAAAGGCTTGAAAAGAATGCCATTGATGAAGAAGGCACTTGAAATGATGTATATGAAGTTTGGTAACACCTTGGGAAGCAAAATGGAGATGGTGGAACTGCTAAAACCGAGCTGCATTGCCCCTGAAACAAAAAACCTTGCAGAAAATTCTGTCCGAGGACCTGCAGCGCAGAAAAAGTATGCAGGGACCAAAACAACTATCTTTCTAACGGTATGTCGGAATGGATAATAGATAAAATTGACTCAACTTACATATTCAAAGCATTATGTCGAAGCTAAATGAACCGTAGAATCGATTAATTTCATCAACAATAACGGAATTTAGAAAATGCCTAAAACAGAGAAGATGAGTAGAAGAACCCTAGCTGATTTAGGCATTTTCATTCTGCGCATTTCCAGCTATCGTCGGTGCTCCACAGATTCCGTTATCGTCGACTAGCTTGTTTTGCTCATTTCCGACTGGGCCCTCAGCATTTAAACCAGTTCCGACAAGGTCCTTAAACTTTCCACGATGTGCTAAGTCGTCCAAACTAGTAAAACAAACTCCATTTTCTGCAGATCCTGATGCCCATCCAATCTGTATCAATCCCTTTTCATTCAGAATCATCAACCAACTCTAGAAAAGCTCTGAAGGGGTTTTAACACCCATTCTGAGCAACGTGGCCTTCGATAGCTTGCCTTTCTTCTTTCCCAAGTTACTCTTCACCTTAGCCTTTTTATTTGACTTCACTTGCAAGCAAACCAAACTTTCGACTAAATCTTGCATGTCAGGCTTCGTGAAATAAGCTAAGACAGCAATAAGAGCATGCCTGCAGGTTAGACGTTTAATATAAAGAGGATAGATAATAAAGATTGAAAATATGCTTTTGACTGAGTGGCCAATCAAGTAAGACAGTAGCCAATAAGTAAGACAATCCAAGACAAGTTATTAACATAAAATTTATATTATTAAGAAATGTGTTCTAATTTCATTTTTGTAAAAAATAAAAAAATTCCGGGAAGACCACGCACAACACAAGATTGAGACGAATTAAGTAGTGATAGATCATTGCAATCTGAAATGATAAGCACCCACTGCCAGCATTAAAAACTCCGTACAATGTAGTTGAGGAGTAGGATGGATGGAATACTAAATATCAATTATTCTTGTTCATGGAATGGTAGCTTTTTACATCAGAAAAATGGAATGGTAGTTTGCTAAAATTGTCATTCATCAAAGCTGAACGTACTCAACTTGTATGACAATTGATACTCAAAAAAAATAAAAACAAAAACTTGTAATTACGTTTAGATTGAGAGATTATCATCTTCAAACTCAGCCGCTGCATTTAGAGCAAAGTCTTGAAAGGTCAGTTCAGTTGAAGTGTTGAACATCCATCTATATTCATTTGTTTCCTTAATTTGTTGTTTGATATACAGGCATTAAGGAAAATCCAAATACAAAGATAATATTGATGTACTTTCTTCCAGTACGTCTCTCCTGTTGTTTAATTGCTATATCTTTTATTATATATATCTCATGTGGAGAATTTGTAAGCAGGGCAGAGATGGTAAATCAGATTGTTATTTCCGTTCTTATTGCAATTTTGCAGAGTTATTAGTGGAGCCAACAAAACGTCAACTTCGCTACATTTTTAAAGCTATAAAAGAATCCTTGAAGAACTGAGGGAAGCAATCCGGAAACTGAAAGCTACGCTAGGGCAGGTGCAGAAAGATGTCGAAGTAGCCAAAGGGCAGGATGAAAAAATTAGAGACGATATCGAGGATTGGCTGAAGAAAGTTCTCTTTATTATATCAACCACACCAAGTGTTGCTGAGCTGGAGGGGACTGAAACAATGCTGGAAAAGTTCATCCTGAAGAAACATCAAAGGATCTGCATTCTATCGATGATAGCAATATTAAATTGGTCAATGCTGAAGGGCTCTGCTAGTCAAGCCAAAGAGTTATCTATGTTGGATTCTGGTGGTGGTTACAATGTTTTTTTCTTTCAACAGCCTACTTTGGAGCCTCCGATATCTGAGCTCGGCCCTGATGCTCTGGCTGACCCAATGTCAGTTGATGAATTCGCCGAGTCATCTGTGCAAGAGAGAAGGTCACAATTAAAGCTCTATTACTGGATCAGGTCAGTATGACTCTGCTCTTTCGAACTTATTTATGATTTGTTACACTTTCGTTTAAATTACTGACTTTTGAGATAGTTCAATATTGAAGAGTTATATTTCAGGTATTGGGAACTGGGTTGCAGATGAAGTGCCATATCAAGTAAGCCCTTACTGTGCTTTTCTTATATCACAGAATACATAGCTTCAAACTTCATTTGGTACTAATCCCTGCTCCAATTTCAACTTTAACTCTTTGTTTATATTCTTTTATCATTGCAATGATGAAGCTTGTTTATATTTTCTGTCTTTTTGTTTACTTCCTGTTCAGTGTGTACTTTACATTGTGCCAAAATTCAATGTGCTAGCCAT